>PVJC01008184.1:0-49207 GCA_004026665.1 Murina feae | reverse complement strand
AGAGAGAGAGAGGGAGAGAGAGAGAGAGAGAGAGAGAGAGAGAGAGAGAGAGAGAGAGAAACATAAATGATGAGAGAGAATCATTGATTGGCTGCCTCCTGCATGCCCCCCACTGGGGATGGAGCCCACAACCCAGGCATGTGCTTGTGACTGGAATTGAACCTGGAACCTTTCAGTCCTCAGGCCGACGCTCTATCCACTGAGCTAAACCAGGTAGGGCAAGAAGAGGGTATCTTAATAAATTCTGATTTGTTTTATCTCATGTTACACTTGTGTCAATGATATTTTATTCGCCAGCTTTTAAAAAAGTAGGTTCATAGAAGTTTGAATGTGAAATCTCTTCAATCAAATCCATTTAGAATCTCTCAAGAAAAGTAACTTTTGTGCCTTCCTTGGATGCCATTATCAAAGATGAATCCACTCCTTACCCTCCATTGTGCCCCAGAACTTGCCCATAACCAACCTTAGTGCCTGAGGAGACTGAAGTGAGTACACATGACTAGTATGTACCCTTTCCCACAAATGTCCCCAGTGACAACCATGTAACACACATTGTGTCAGAGCCACAGCCATCTTTAAACATTAAATCAAATGGGCTTCTAATTAGAGTTATGTTGACCTATATAGTGGGCACTCCTTAGGAAATTTGGAAGGATCTTTTAAATTCACGCTCTGTTCTCACGAATACTCATTGGTCAATAAGAATGACAATTTCAAAGTTCTCTTTTATCTGCAGGGCTGAGATAGAGAAGGGATATAAATCAGATTTTTAGGGAAACATCATCTGTAGTATTGTCTTCCCCTTTCTCTTTTTTTGTTATAATTTTTAAAAATTTCAATTACAGATGACATACAGTATTATATTAGTTTTGGGTATACTGATTTGACATTTCTATACCTTCTGAAAGTGATCACCCTATAAATCTAGTACTCACCTGACACCATATGTAGTTATTACAATATTAATGACTATATTCCCTATGCTGTACTTTACATCCCATCATCATTTTCTCTTTTTCTTTAGTTTTCTTATTTGTGTGTTGTTGTTTTGCTTTCTTGTTATGTTATCATTGGGAATATACAATAAAGCTTCTAGATAGCACAACAATTGATAACAAATGTCTTATTTTATCATTATTCAGTAATAATTTTACTGAAATCATGACTGAACTTGTTGCTGGAATTGTGGATGTTTTGCACTCTATTTGCCTCTATCAATCAAAATAAAAAATGACTCTTGCTTTGGAGATTAAAGTTCATGTTGCTAAATGTAATGTATTGAACAATCATGGAAAACCTTCCCACACAGGGGGTGTACATTTAATTTTTACTTATCTCTAGAATCCCTTAAGGTAATAAAATAAATCAATCAAATAATGACACAATTCATCTCCCACACCATACCTTCCTTCACTTCCTGTTTTTTGTCTTGATTTTCCAGTTCTGAATCGTGACCAATTTTAGGTTCCACCATATCCTCATCCTCTTCATCCTCTAGAAAAAAAAAGAGAAATGCACTATTATCGTTCCTTCAAATCAAAGCCTTTGGTTGATGGTGGGAGGTAGGGGCAAAGGGTAAAGTTCCAATCATTTAGGGCAACTTCTAAGTGAATCAGTCCACAATGAATGCCCAAGATATATGTTCATGAATATATAAATAAATTATCTCCAAAAAGAGCCTCTTTGAAAGTCCCCCCAAGTTGCTGAGAAAGCTGCCCTGAGTCAGCACCTGCTCCCTCCATCTCCAGGCCCTCACCACATGGGATGTCTTGGAATTGCCTCTCTGACCTCTGAAGCTTCTTCAGAGATGGCCCCAAAACAGATCTTAAAATGTTTCCACCTGGGGCACATTCTCCACAGGGGACACCTGCTGTACAGACGACTCATTTCCAATTTAATTCTCACCAAATTAATTTGTTTTTGACCTACAGGAAAGGGTTAAATACAGGTCTGACCCCAGGTCAAATGCCACTGGCAAGTAAACCACCAGGGGTAGGGCCCCAAAAGTCATTGCCATTGGCCTCTGAGAAAGCAACCAACCCACATGGCATTTACACATCCAGAGCAGCTCATGCATTAATGTGAATTTAATGAGCACTAACAAATGGACCCAGGAGGCTACCACTGCCAGATGTTATAGTGCCCTTCCTGCCCTATGCAAATGTGTGCTCACTCTCTCCCTGCTCTCAACCTGCCTGTCTCAGAGGCCCCTTTCATTGTAGGCCTCTTGGAATCATCAGTCACGATGTAGGGGTGAGTCCAAAGGTCACAAGAAAATCCAACTTATAAAAATAAAATGATCTAAAGAATTAAAACTTGCTTTCACAGTTTTTAATATATTTCCCTCACTCTTAAGTATTATATTCACTGAAAATTACTGATTTTTGTTGGTTCAAATGGAGTTTAAAATAAATGACTTCATTTCCTTCCCCCATACATTCATTCATTCAACAAATATTTACAAACCTTCTATAAGATCTCAAGTTCTATGGATAGTCCCATTTCCATCACAATAAATCCTGAGACATGTCAACTCAAAACTTCAGCACCAAACAAGTAGAAAATGCCCTATTAACACATACTTAAATGTCCAAATAAATAAGCATGGATAGCCTGAAAAGTAACTCCAAAAGTTCCCACTATATTAAGCAAGTGATTTGTGTAAGGAATATCAATTTTTAAAATATGGATGTATAAAGTATAGCAGTGCAATTTAGATAATTAAATTTTTAAGTGGGTATTTTCATTGAAATATATTACACTATACATGTGTATAGGTTGTGTCATCAACCTCATTACCTTATAACCACACTGTATGTATGTATGTATATATATATATATATATATATATATATATATATATATATCAGAAGAAAATGTAAAACACCTTTAAGGAAAACTGTCATTTATTAATAATATATTTAATAATACATACTGATGATATAAAAAGTTGCACTGAAATTTTGAAAAGAACACAGATTTTTAGATAAATAAATCTTTATAATGTTAATGACGCCTCTAAGACCTTACCCCTATATAAAGATATTACTGCTATCTACCCACTGCAAACCTGCTTGGACATTCCTGAATAAAACATTCGCCAACACATGTTGTACCTTCATGATCCAAAGACCTAACACAAAACCTGGTGAGGCACTGGCTGGAGAGGTGTTCTCTTCTGCTAAATCTTGGATGGGAAAGCAATTTTCCAAAGGATACTGATTTGCTGAGAAAATGGCCGCATTTCTAAACATTGTAGAGGCATTTTCAGAAAATGCAATGGATTCAGCAGCAACACCCTGACGCTTACTAACTGCCAGTAACTCCAACAAACAAAGGTGGTTACGGCCCTTGTTGTTATGTGTTCAACTGGGCACCCCCAAATTCACATGTTGAAGACCTAACCCCAACAGCTCAGAATGTGACCATACTGGAAATAGTATAGTTGTTGCAGATATAATTAATTAAAATGAGGCCATACTGAAGTAAAGTGGGCACCTATTATCCCCATAAAAAGGGGAGGTGTAGACAAAGACTCACACACAGGGAGAACGCTATGGGAAGACGAAGGCAAAGATTGGAGTGATGCTTCCACAGGCCCAGGAACACCAAAGATTGCCAGCAAACCACCAGAAACCAGGGAAGAGCCATGGAGAAATTTCCTCAGAGCCTCAGAAGGAACCAACTCTGCCAACACCTTGATCTCAGAATTCTAGCGTAGCAGCCACAACTGTGAGACAGAAGTTTCTGTTGTATAAGCCACCCAGTTTCTGGTACTTTGTTCCAGCAGCCCTCACAAACGAAAATGCTAGGCGAGTGCCTTACATCTATGATCTATGCCCTAGTAGAAGAGATACAGGAGATATACAATAATAATACCCATGTCTGTGATGAATGCTTTACATGCATATCATTTATCAGAACTTGGCACCCTCAGGCTAATTTTATAGATGAGGAGACAGAGTCATGGCCCATCCCTCACCAAAAAATACCAAAAAAACCTCCAAATCACATCAAGCCATTACACATGCTGTCCCCCTGCCCACAGCACACCATGAAACAGAAATGCCGAGGATGAGAAAGGCCTAAAGTACAAGCAGGAATGATATTCAGTTGCAGTACAAGGAGGGGATCATGGAGGTAGACCTCGCATAACTTCAACACGGACTGCTCTTCCAGGTAAGGCTGAGCTGAGGAGAAGTTAGGTTTCACATCCTGGAGAGCTATGCGATGGGTGGTTTTATTATTCAAGAACATACATGCTGCATCCAAATTCTCTCATTTTCATTTCAGGACCCACTGCCCTGAGACCTGACCAGTCAGTCATCCTTACTACAAATTCCCTCTGGGCAGACAGACTCACAACCTGGGTGGGAGCAGGACATCAAGAGAAGTAACTGATCTGAGTTCGAGGCTGGGGTCTGCCACTTGCTAACCTCTTGATGTTACACAATTTAGAGAAACTCTCCGAGCCCTGCTTCCTCCTTTGCTGAGTGGGATAATAATCCTTTCTTAAGCCATCAAGAGAGTTGGGAATACTGGTACCCAGAAACTTTCACGGTCGCGGTCCCTTAGCTTGTATATCAACAAAGATTTATTGAGCACTTAACAGTAGTATGTACCTGGTGCTGGGACTATGACAAAGAACAAGACAGACAAAAATCTCTGTGCTCAAGGAGCTTCTATTCGAGTTGCTGAAAAGAAACCTAAAACCGATAAACAAAACATGCACTGTATCAGGTAAGTGCTGGGGGGACTAGAAAGCTGGAAAGGGAGTTGGGCATGCAGGGAAGGGGAGGGAGAGTACAGATTTAAAATGGGGTCGTCAGGAAAAGCCACCCTGAGGTGACATTTGAGTAAAACATTCAAGGAGTTAAGGGAGTGAGCCGCGTGAAGAGCTTGGGGAAGTAAAACTAATAACAAAGTACTCCATCTCATTCACCAAGGGTGAAAGGGGTCAAATTCTACATTAATTTATTATCAGTTCCATTCACCATGGGGCTGTGCTTTTACCAGCGCCATACGGTCTCTACATTCACATCTAGTTCTTGAAATGAAGCCAGTTTCATCCAATGACTTGAATTAGTCAGCTTAAGTAGTATCAAGTTCTCACTGTTCACAGATATAAGGGCTTTTGTTTTAAACGTTAATTCCTGGGAACATCAAAAAGCAGCATCATGACAGAAAGCGGCTCTTAGAATTTATTGGAAAATATTCTATAACGGCTTGGCCATAGAAAGGGCGAGGTTTGTGATAACAATGTGCTAGTTTATCGAATGTGTTAGGTTATCTAACTCTTTAAATAAAAAATCCCCCCCACCCAGAGAATATGTGTTTGATGAGTTGTTTTTTTAAAAAAAAAAAAACAAACACGAACAAATATCAATTGTGTTTATAATATGTACAAAGTCCCATAATGAGATACTGTGAATAAGAGAGAAACAAAATTTTTAAATAGTGCCTGCCCTTTTAAAGTGGTTATAAACCAGTTATAGGTGTTAGTTTGTAGTGGCCACAGAATTCTTCGTCCATCAGTCTTTTAAAGACACAAAGTAAGAGTTTCAGTGGATTTGTTAAGGAAATAACACAAGAGACTGGTTTGTTTCTCTGCATACTGATATGTTAGCCTTGCTCAGCAAAGAGAGTGTATTTTCCTTTAAGACTCAGATTTCCTTTCTGGTGCAATTGGAATTACTTCTGTTGAAACCATTTTCAAAACAGTTCAATAACGGTAAAGAAAAGGATTTATGTAGACCCACTACAGACTACTGATATATGAGTTGTGCCACCAGTTCATACCCGGTTACATTTCCTCTGAGATTGGAGGGGGAAAAATTACCACCCATGTGTGGTTTCCTGTAGCAGGTCCACACCAGAAATTAAACTAGTGGCAGGAGTTAATGACCTGTCAGTGATGGGGCTAATTTCAAACAATGGCATCTTTTGGACACATTATTTTATTTAGCACCCAAATTCTGCCTCTCCTGTTGCTGCATTCTTTCCTTCTAACGTGGGGAAAATCTTTAGTAACCACTGTCCTCCTTCCTTAGGTGTTTCAGAAGGTCAACGAATGAATAATTGCATGTTCAGAAACAATCACCCGTAACACTTAGCACAAGGCCGGGCCCTTTGTGTGAGCCCCACAAGGGCTAGTTTCCTCTTCCTGTCTGTGGTTCCAATAAAGAAGACATGGTCGATGTGAATACGCCATCGTCGGATTGTTGAACTGCTCTGATGGCCTCACAAATCTGAGACACTGGGAAGGGAGGCTAGCGGGATGTTGTTACTGCTTGGCAACACAATATAAAAGTCCCCTTCTGTCTGGGGAGGAGGCATGTGCCCCCTTGGGGTGCTGACATGCTGGGCCCTGCTTTCTTCTCCTGAAGCCCAAGGGAAGACATTATCTTATGCTCCCTCTCCTGGTGGCCAGGACACAGGTAGTTAGTTACCTGGGCAGTTAGAGCAGATGCTCCTAACTGTGGTTTTGTCTTTGGAACCAGGAGACAAAGCTGAGGGGACATTAGGACTCATTTTGGGCAAAAGGCTATAATAGCAGTGGTGTCCAACATCTTGGTCAGATTGCTGCAGGGACCCACTGTCTGGGCTGCTCCCATCCCTTTTTCAAGTTTATTCCTTCGGCTCCTGTTGATTCAGTGAGCACCAGATTTCCCTCCAATAAATCTCACTAGAGGCAGTGTCAGCATGAGATTTCCTTCTAATAAGTCCCACTGGACTTGGTGCCGGTTGCTTGCAACCAGCACTCGAGTGACACAGGGCAGCCCTTTGTGAAGAGAACGGCTGTGTTTTATAAGGTCAATGGGATCTCACTTTCCTGTGCTCTCCAAGGGCCTGCAAAACCCTATTACAAGAGGGTGTGAATGCCCGGATCGAGCCCTTTCTGCCCTGTTCTTGGCTTTCCACGAGGGACTATGGCCCTTCCATGAGCCGTCGCATGGGAGACTGCTAAGTCTGGTCAGGTGCAGGACAGCAGGGAGCTCAGCAGGCCATTTCACTCCATCCTTCTTGATGCTAAGGGCCATCTTGCTGCTGCCAACAGGTGGAGGCACAAGGCAATTACCACATGACTTTGAGTCAAACAGGCCAAGGACTGTAAGATGCACAATTACTATACGTACCAGTTAAGAAAAAAATGATACTGCTAATCAAACCATAACACATCATCAATTCTCATGTGAAAAATTGTGAATGTTGGAGTTGATAAAATAATTTGTGGCTCAGAAATAAATAGAAACCAGTTTCCAAAAGATAAAAGAAATGGCAAGAACACGGAGTCAACTCTAAATCAAGCTGACTGCTGTGCTATTGTTGGTGGACAGGCTTGGAGTGATACAAAGGCACATTTATGTTGTTGTGTTTTTCATTTTAGATATATTGCTTTCAATGTCAGAACAAATGCCCTAGCCACTTTTATATAATTATATGTATAGACGCTTCAGGTGGTGATTCTTCTTATAACACATTTAAAATATTTCAACAGAAAAACAGAGTTAACTCTCAACTATAAATTTGTTTCCAATCGAAAAAATAATGCACTTTAGTGAAGAGAGTCTTTGCAGATCTGACTTTGGCCTCATTGTTCCTTACACCCCGTGCCACTCTGAATGACATTTATGTCACAAATTAGTATCCCCAGCTGAGATGGCTCTTCCGGGCCTGTGCGGCACATCCCAACATGAATGTTCTGCACCTCACATCAGACATGTTCAGAGCAGAACATCTGCCTTTTGTGGAGATCTGCCCCTTTGCTTGCATTCTCCACCCTGCCTCATGGGGACCACCATCCGCATGCGGTCACAGCTGGACAGCAGAGGACCACTTTCAACCACCTTCTAGTCCTCTCTTCCATCGGAGCCAGTAAGAAAGGGCCTCTGAGTCCCTTTAATTCCTCCTCCAAATCTATCTCAAGTTCACCTCTGTCTTTAATGCACTGCCCTAGTCCAGGCCATTACCATCTCTTGCCTGGAGTATTATAGTAGCTTTTTTTACTGGTCTTCCTCCCATTGCCCATCTTGCTCTATAATTATAGTAGTTTCATTTTTTTAAAATGCATCTATGTATCCTTCCTCCACAAAAAACAATAAAAAAAAATCTCCTGTAGCTCCCTAAAAGTTTTAGTATAAAAGCCTCCTAGCTCCTTTTTTCCCCCTTCCACCTCATTTTCCATTGTGGGCAATGCACGGTCACCCGATGTCCCAGTAGGTTCATGCCTCAAATACATTGCACATTGAGTTTTTTCTGCCTGTGTTGAGCTTCCCTCCAATATCCAGGAGGTGTCATTACTAGCCCATTAGGATGCAACTCTGGAGCTTTATTCTTCCTCCCAAGCAGATCTGTTGAGCCCGTTCATTGTTCCACCAACCCACCTTCTACATATCTCTATGACAACACATCTTAGTCCCCTTGAAATTAGGTTTATGTATCCATCTCCACAACCAGATGAAAGTTCCTCAAAGAGCCCTAACCGGTTTGACTCAGTGGTCAGCCTGCAGACTGAAGGGTCCCGGGTTCGATTCCGGTCAGGGGCATGTACCTTGGTTGCGGGCACATTCCTAGTAGAGGGTGTGCAGGAGGCAGCTGATCGATGTTTCTCTCTCATTGATATTTCTAATTCTCTATCCCTCACCCTTCTTCTCTGTAAAAAATCAATAAAATATATAATAATAAAAAAAGAAAGTCCCTCAAAGACCTACTCTTGTTAGTCTCATCAATGTCAAATACTGAGACTAGTAATATAAAGACAGGTGATTTTTCTGGAAAGGGGGGAGTTTTGAAGCACACCATTTAGGACACTATATGGCCGAACAAGTTTGAACTTCTTTCTGGAGATCAGTTTCCCACTTTTAAGAAACATAGATTTCATTTGAGTGTTATTTAAAATTCCAGGAGGAATTCAAGGTATTGATGATGCTAAATATAGCTTTTGAAACCTCATTTATCTCCTTCCCAGACAGCCCTTTAGTCACATTCTGATATATCTCTCTAAGGGGCCACCTGATTCTTGATGAAAATACTGTTGCCAACCAGCCCCACAGAGAAACTGGAGGCTTTTAGAAACACGGTGGACAAAGTCTGATTTTGTTTAAGAATATGGAGGCAATGTGGAGGCTGTGGGGCAGCGGGGGAGCCTGGAATGAGAGGACAGTTAGAGGGTAAGCTATAGTTGTAGCCCAAGCAATAGATAATGAGAACTTGACTTAGGATGGTTCGGTTGCCAGTGAGTGTGATGAATTGAACTGTGAATTTAGACCTGTGTTTGTACAGCAGACATTGAGAGCTCACTCAAGTCACCCTACCCTTGGACCAGCTTCATGTACAGCTTGCCAATTTTGCCAGGCGTCCAAAGAGAGCCACCCTCCCTATACCTATCACAGCGGCCAAAATAAAGTATAACATGCACCACTGAATGCTTACACAAACCGAGGTGAGCGCCTCCGCGCTTTAAAAATATGCAGGAACGACATATTTTGTGGGATTTTCAGTAAGCACTTTGTTAAATATACTACATGCTAATATTTAAAACACCTTCACTTTCTGGTCTAGAAAAATCTGGCCTGAGTAAAGAAAACATACATTTCTCATCAAACAGAGGACTCCTGTTAACACCCTAGGCCACATCAGTTCTTTCCGAAGGCTCTAACATGACAGTACTTGGAAAGTTTACTTCCTGATGGAATGTCACCCAAGGCATTGCAAATGAGAGGAAATGAAAGAAAATATTCCAAACGAAGAGAGGAAGCCAGAGAATAGTACTTTTTAGCAGCTGTTTCTGAAACTCATAACTGTGCTGACATATAATACGAATGCAGTAAATACGTGCTGAATGGAGTTAGTGTGGATTAGTCGGCTTGCATGGGAGGACAGAGACAAGGAAAAGAACAATGCTCTCCTCAGAGATGTCCATGGGTATCTTCAGCATTTGATGTGTGGGATGGGAAAGCTGATTGATCTGTATTTTTTTCTTCTTTTTCTTTTTTTTAAATATATTTTATTGATTTTTTTACAGAGAGGAAGGCAGAGAGATAGGGATAGAGAGTTAGAAACATCGATGAGAGAGAATCATCGATCAGCTGCCTCCTGCACACCCCTACTGGGGATGCGCCCACAACCAAGGTACATGCCTTTGACCGGAATCGAACCTGGGACCTTTTAGTCCGCAGGCCGACGCTCTATCCACTGAGCCAAACCGGTCAGGGTGATCTGTATTTTCATATACTTTCCTCCTTAAACATCTTTAATGGCTCTTTATTTCCAGGATTAGCTCAGCATTTAAAGCCCATCATCATCTGATTCCAATTTAATTCTCCAGCATTGCTCAAAGCAGAAAAACTCCTGACTCAACTGTGTATGAAATAGGCCAAGTTTGTTGTCAAAAATTACCCTCTTGTCTTTCCTTTCACTTAGACTTTTACATTTTTCAGGCCTCCATCTCCCAAACTTTCTAAGAAAGTCATGAAGCCTTCAGCCACAGAAGAAATCGGTTAGATGAACTAATTCATACTAGTGGATTGGAGAATGGTAACCCAAAGAAATTAATCTCTAAGAGCAAACTGCAGTTGTTGCAGAACCTTAGAGGAAGATATTTTGAAGGAGCAGAGAAACCCCTCAAAGCCAGAATCATCCATGGCACAGTTCCAGAAAGCAACACTGCCATTGTACTACATGTGAGTAGGCTTCGTGGGTTGAGTAGGGCACAGAGTCTGTCTATCCTTGGCAGCCTTATTTATATAGATGGCAGAGAGAGAGAGAGAGAGAGAGAGAGAGAGAGAGAGAGAGAGAGAGAGCGCGCAACAATTCAAAACACTTGAAAATGTAAAATGCAATTCTTGGCTGCTTAGAGAGAAGAGACCCCTAGCTTTCTCTTTCAGACTTAAATGACTTTTGCTGCCTGTTTTGGATTTTGGCTAACTCCATCCCCTACTTTCTGTTTCCTCTACCATTTCTTCCAAATGTGCAAACCCCCTTAAGAGGGAACATTGACTGTGGAAAAGAAAACTTGGATCACAGAACCAGAGACATCACCATATCTAACTTTCAGCAGCGACTGGAGATGTGTCCCCAGTAAAGTAAAACCTTCCAGGTCTCCAGGTACTAACATAGTTATTGTTATTTTAATTAGTGAAAACTAGAGTAAAAGAAATAAAAACCATTTATAACCATTATTTTACCTGTAAAGAAATTGTGAGAAGAGAGTGGTACCTTTCGTCACTAAGTATCATCAGCTCTGTCTATTAATGTCAGCAGTCATGACATCTGTGTCATCCCACTCTTACATGTTCTCTAGCATTCCTCTCATTGATAGGATCACATCTTGTTAATTCTATCTCTTTGTATCTCCTTCACTTTCACCTCCTTCTCTTTGGCTAAGGCCATTATGACCTCTAATGTAGCCTGCTGTCATTGCCTCCTAGCTGGCATTTCTCCCTCCAGCCTCTCTCTATCCCTAGCCTTGCTATCAACAACACTCAGATTAATCCACTTAAAACAGTGAAAATCCCCAACAGTGCACGTGATGTGCAAAATAAAAGCTGGATTCCTTGGTCTAGTGTTCGAGTCTTCTAGAATCTGGCTCCTGCCTGAATTTCTTCTGCATTACTCATCCTTCTATGCTCTTGCCCACACACACAGTCAGCCTGCACAGGTACTTTGCTGCACAAACTCCCACATTTCCATCTGTCCTTTGGTTCATGTTGCCCACTCAGCATTAGTGTCAGGCACTATTCCAGGTGCTGGAGAGACAGCAGTGAACAAAATGGACAAGACTTCCTGCCTTCATGAAGCTTGCATAATAAAGAAGATAAACAAGTCAAGATATTCAGCATTAGAGTTGAAAATGCTAAAGAGAAAAGCAAAGTGGGTAAGGGAGGTGGAGAGGTAGGTATCACAATTTGACATAGGTAGCTAGGGGTCCTTACTGAGAGGTGGCATCAGAAAAAAAGACTCAAGGAACTGAGATATCAAGCCATGTGGACACCTGGGCAAAGCATTGTAGGTAGAGGAAATAAAAGCACAAGGGCAGGATTTTGCCTGGAGTGTTCAAGGCCTCGAATAGCTTTCCCCATATGTAAAATCCAGCTATACTACAAGATCTGACTCAAATACCCTCCCCTTCCCTATCTCTCATTCTCTTCTTATAAGTGATTTCTTCCTTATTTAACCATTCACAGGGTCTCTCTTAACTTTTTTTCACCCAATCAAAGAACAACAATGTTTAAGAGTATGGCATTTATCACTCTGTACATTATTTATCACACTTTCATTTTAAATAGAACACACCCCTGTATGTCTATGAGTTTTCTTCATCCAAGAACCTGAATTTCTCGGGAGTAGGATGCATTAATTAGTCATATTGTTATGAAATAAATATTACTGTCTGTTCTAAATGTTAATAGTCTCATTTCCACGGTAGTTCTAAGGAGTACATTTTCCCAGCGGTGTCTATCTCCCATGTTTTAGACAAAAATGTTGAACTGAGCTCAATTTTAAACTGTAAGTTTGCTTTTCTTGATCACTAGGACTCCTCTTCATTGACAGAAACAACTTGTCTAAACTACCCAGAGACTTTCCACACTCACTGTGAGGTTCCTGATCCTTTATTTTGTTTCCTGTCCTGGTCATAGTCACTAGGTATTTACTCACCACCTAATGTATGGTCAGGTCTGTTTTAGGCATCATGGAAAAAAATAGCTATCGATTTAGTGAATCATATATGTCAAGCTTTGTGGTAACTGTTTTATGTCCATTAATCCATTTAATCCTCATAGTAACTCACAGAGGCATACAAAATTAGTTCTCTCCATTAACTACAGTTGACATTCAATATTACTTTATATTAGCTTCAGATGTACAGCATAGTGGTTAAACATGTATATAATTGAAGAAGTGATCCCCCAATAAGTCTAATACTCACCAGGCAACATACATAATTATTATAATATTATTGACTATATTCCTGTTGTACTTTACATCCCTATGACTATTTTGTAGCTATCAATTTGTACTTCTTAATCCCTTCACCCTTTTCATTCAGCTCCCTAAATCCCCTCCCATTAGGGTCCCTGTTCAAATTCACATAATCTATGAGGTCTTCCCTATCCAATCTGTATAATACAGCAACATACCCCACATCATTCTCCCCTCGCACAAGACACCTGCTTTTCCCTTACCCTGATTTTTAAAAAATTTCATAGCACTGATAACTATCTGATTTTATAAATTTATGTTTGTGCGTATTTATTGCCTATCTCCCACCACTAGAAAAGGAATTCTACAACGTCATTCACTGTTTCTCTTCTTTGCCATTTCTGAAGCACCTAGAAAACAGCTGGATATGTGGCAAATGGCAATGAATACCTGTTGGATGCACAGAACAGCAAGGCAATACTGCATCTTGAAACCAACATGCACACAATTCCAACCAGGAGAGTAAAGACATCCTTGTTATGAAAATCAGAATCCCTCCCTCTCATCATGGATGCTACAACACCACAGATCTGGTTTCTTGAAATTGGAATTATCTATTTCTTCAGCATTCATATTCTCTAGAAAACAGAAATAAGGTCTTCTGAGTGCTTTGTGCTGACTTCCAGTACAGCATTTTCTCATTCTGGTGTCCAATCCCCAGCCCACAGAGAACTGATATATGTTCCATCTGGAAATGCATCAGAATTTATCACAGTCCAAGTTTCAGGGAAGATCATTAACACATTTGTTTGCTTTTATCCTGACATTAACAACTCTATCTGGACCTCAATTATTTCTCCTGGTTTCAACGTCCAAGTTTTACCATCAAATACAAAGTCCCTTGTCTGTCAGTGTAATAATTTTCTATTAATTATAAAAGAAGAAAGTTAGCCGTTTGAGAGTCTTAAGAAAAGCATTTGTCTAATCCAAGCAACTGATTTTTCCAGTTACTTGGATTATGTACAACTCTCAGTTGTGGTCAGATTCACAGATTTCAAAGTGCCCCTTGTTTTTACTTTCTGGTCAGTCTAGACAGACATGGTTCTTTCCTTCATTTTTCAAGCTGTTGAAATATCAAGATGGTCAAAAGAATCTGAATCTCTAGAGAATAAACTGAGCAGCCCTTCACGGGGGACTTCAAAACGTTCTACTGAACACCCCTCCCCAAACGGAAAAACAACCTCAGCTACCAGGAGAGATTTCACTTCAAAGGCTCAGTGTGAATGTGAGAATGAAACTGTGACAACAAAAATAATGACCATGACTGTCCTAGTTGGAGTGGAAAAAATAGTCTAGTGGTCAGAGCATGGAGCTCTGAAATTTTTGCTTATTCTCAGCTATTTCAGTTTCATGCTGGGTGTCCTCACCCAACCTAAATTAACCCCTTTAATAATAATTCTATTCATTGTAGTTGGACCCAGGTTCCTGAGAAACTGCTATGTACAAGGCATGGCTACATCCTATGGGGGCCGTGGACTTGAATCAAGAGAGATGCTTGACCTCAAAGAGTTTTGCATTTGGGCAGGGAAATGACAGCTGTTTATAAATCTCTACATGATGAGGAATAGGGCTTAGAGATGTGTGATGGGAATTCAAGAGGGATAAAAACAACATCCGGCAGGAAGAGGATGGACAGACAGAGAAGAAAAGGAAGCAGACCTTTTATGGAGTTGGGTGTTGCAGAATCATAGGATCTAGGCAAGGATGTAGAGATGAGAATGCAGAGAGTACTATTCCAAGAAGAGGAAAGAACAAGTACAAATGTGTAACAATGGAAAGATGTGTACAGTGAATGGCAGGTAGTTCAACAGAGGAAATAATGGAAGGCCTTAAATGCCAGGATAATTAGGGTCAGGCACATTTGCTATCGGATTCACAGCTCTGTTGAGAAGCATTGTAAATCTGCATTGCTTCAATTAATGTCAAAAGAGAGTTTTAAGGATCCCTAGATACTTACTTAGCAGTGCCATGACCCAGGAAGATACCTTCCTCATTAGAAATTTTATGGTAGATAAATTATCTACATATTTTCCCCCTTTGGCTACAGGATATGTAAAAGGTAGGTTTTTTGGCTCCTTTAAGATTTATTTTATCATCTGTGAATCAGGGGTGGTAACTTCTGTGCTACTTACATGACAAAGTTGTTGTGTGAAACAATGACATCATGAAAGTAGGGATGCTTTGCCAGTGGTAAAGGCTATAAGGCATATTATTAAAATAGAGTAACTGTAATAATAATAATTATAGCTTCTTGATATCCAATGGCCCGCCCAGACACAAAAAAATGTGTAAGGTAGGAAGAGGGTATGCAACAGAAAAGAGAAGGGAGACATTCCAGTTAGGGCTCATCGTAGAAACAAAGGGCTGGGAAGATGGCAGTGATAGCTATTGTTGGAGGATGGTAGGATTTGGGGATGATGAGTGTAGAGCAGCTAGCACAGTTCAAAAGCCAGAATATAAAATCATGGCTCAAGTTGTATGAGACAGACTCTAAATCCTGTTGAGACTAGAGAAAGCATTTAAACTATGGAACACAGATGGGCATTCAGGTAGAGCTGGGCTTACTTCAGGCATGAGCTTGGGTTTAAAGGACAGAGATGATGGGCAGGGGAAAGGGTGTTAGCTTCTATCTCATCTAGGTTAGATGATCTGGGCTCCCATTGTATTCTACACTTTGTTTTGAAAGGCACATAACCATGGGGTTAAGTGTTGACTTCTCTCTGTTCTCCGAGTTCTGAACCCAATGTCTGGCGCCAAAAGATGCCCCTTAAATCTGTTTTGGATCAATCTGGGTGCATGATAAAGAAAGGGTGAAGTCAGGAGAAAATGGATATGCATTCAAGGGCAAGGGAAGAAAAGCTGTGCAAAAAGACACAAAGGACAGAAACAGTAGTCAGGTGGGAAGCTATGTGACAGATAGTTTGGAGCTAAGCTAAGGCCTCCAGTTTTTTGTTGTTTTTTAAAAAATATATTTTATTGATTTTTTACAGAGAAGAAGGGAGAGGGATAGAGAGTTAGAAACATTGATGGGAGAGAAACATCAATCAGCTGCCTCCTGCACACCCGCCACTGGGGATGTGCCCGCAACCAAGGTACATGCCCTTTGACCAGAATCGAACCTGGGACCTTTCAGGCCACAGGCCGACACTATCCACTGAGCCCAACCGGTTAGGGCAAGGCCTCTAGTTTTGATGGAAGAGTGAGAGCAGGGACACAAGTAGATTTAAAATAAGTATTGTTTGGTCCCCACATACTTATTACAGCCCTGGCTGTAATGCAGTCTTCAGGAAGACCCACAAAGGAGACAGAAACAAAATCACGGCCACCATGATTTGATCATGTGCTCTCATGAAATGGGACTTTTTCTCCACGTGTGCCAATCCCCACCCCTATCCTGCTTGTGTCTATTGCTGAGGTAGCCTTAACGTTTTAAAATATCGCCTCCTATTATACAGGGAGGCTTTGTCTCCATCTGCTTTCATTCCATACTATTCACAGAGCTCTCAGCAATGCAGGGTCATAAGAACTTACAGCTGAGAAGATCCATAGAGAGCTATTGAAGTACTGCTGTGAAGTTTGGGGATGAGGTGTGTAAACCACATTGCATGATGCTCAGAAAACTGGATCAAACACTATGTTAGTGGAAATTGTTATTTTCTTCTTTTTTCCCCCCTCTTCATTCTCTCTCTCCTCCTCCTTCTCCTCTTTCTCCTCCTTCCTAATGCCTCGTTGAGTCTTTCACTGAGTGGATGAGCTATGGCAAGCCATAGAGTTGCAGGCTCCCCAAGTTTACACAGCCAGCTAGAGGCAGAGCTCTGATAGGAACGCTCTGCTGATTCTGTTTCCAGGGCTCTCCCCACTTCTCATGCTGTGGCAGCAAGATTGTCATAGAGACAACGAAAAGACCCAATTCTAACTAGATTTGAAGCAGAAATGGTCTCAGCAGAGGATTATCTGACACACTCTTAGCAACCCTAACCTGTCAAGATGGCTACTACCTCATTTATTTATTCCCCTTCTCTAATCCAAATTTTTCTTTCTGAATGAAGTCATTAAATTATACAAAGTCATTAAAGCACCCCCCTGGCTACCAGCCAAGCCACTGTGGGCCATCAAACCCTCACTGTTAGAGCCCATGTTTGGCAGAGGGAAGTTTGCAAACACAACTATGTACCATTAAAATTTGAAGATTCTTTTTTGGACAGGCTAATTACACCAAATCACTCAAACAGGTCTAGACGATGCTGAACAGGGTTTAGGATCTGGTTTGGAGCCAACTGTGGTCCCCAGGGCTCCGCTGCTCCTCTCCATCTGCAAAGGCACTTCCTTCCCGGTTTGCGCAGTGTTGAGCATTGGCCTAACCCTTCTGGATCCACATTATCTGCAGCTGTGGGGACCAACTGAGAGGAAGCATAGTTCATGCTGATATACTTGGAACACCTCAAGTTTCTATCACTCTGCATCTCCTCTACTTGGAAGCAAGCAGATCAAATTGGCCAACTGAGTTTTCTATATACACGGGAACCAGAAAAAGGATGACTTAAGGGCCTTTTCTTCTAACCCCTCCCTATGGTGTTCATTCATCCCTCTACACTGCTGTTGAAGTGATTATGCTAACATACAAACTGGGACATGTCACTTCTCTGCTTAAAATCCCAGCATTCCCTCATTCCTCACACAAGACAAAGGCCAAACTCCCTGGCATATAAACCTCCTGTGGACTAAGCCTTGCCTAATTTGCCATCTTTTTATCACACCATTCCCCTTAGTGCAGGCTATATTCTAATGACTTAATTTATGTGAACTTTCCCCTAGGAGGCGGTCTACTGAAATGGTTAGGAGTACAGGCTCTGTGTTATGCTACTGGGCTCCATGATGCTGTAGCACATAGCTACGCGGATACCATCTTCACATGGTGGCTAACATTATTGAGCACTTACTAAGCATTAGGCTTAGTTCTGCCTGATGGTCAACTCATTTAATCCTTACAATTACCTGCTGATTCTGAAATCATAAGCATCAAATCCCAACTTTCTCTGGAAGTTTTTTAAAAATATGTTCAATTGAATGCTGGTTAACCTCTGGGTGTAACATTTCACATAATGAATGTTTTTGACTTATTTTATAGTACAGTATTTCATTATCATGTGGTCATTATATTGCCTCTAATGCAAATCAGTATTCTCATTTTAGAGCTGAGGAAGAACCATATCTCAGACTAAGGGTTTTCTGGTTATGTAACAAGTCACTGAACTCAACATATCCAGGTCTACAGAACAACCAGATGAAGCAGTGACAATCAGTGATTTGGTATTATACTAAATGAATTGAATGACTGGCATGATCATTAAATATGTTTGTTTTGGTAGCATCTTGTAGTGCCAACAGTCAATTAAATGAGGAGTCTTAGTGAGCATCCACTGTGCAAGCCCAGGTGACTAAATACAGCTCTCTCCCTTAGAGAGCTCAGAGTTGAATCAGAGAAGTAGCAAATAAGCAACTCATCATGAATGTACCCTGTAGACGCTGGTCCTTGTGCTTAATGCATTTAAATGTGGCTAGGTACTCAGGGAGGGAACTGGGACTAGACTAAGGACATTCCTGTTGTAGGGTACCAGTTTCCCTCACTGGGAAACATTTCCCTTGTTCTGAGATACAGTTAAGACATGTCATTTTTTCATTTCAAACACTGCAGTGCATTTCAAATAGAAGTGGCTTTGATTAGCTAAAGCGCACATCTTCCTAACTTGGCCAAGTGCAATAAACAAAGCACCGCATTTCTCTCAGGAACAGGCACCCATTCCCCCTCCTCAGGTCCAAGCTTCCTGAGCTAGAGAATGCTACAGAAACATGGAGCTACATTTATAGAAGAGAGCACCCGGAACTAACACCCTTTAAATACACCGAGGAGTGAAGGAGCAAACTCCTGCAGGTTATATTCACGGTCATGCCAAACAGGAATAGATTGAATTGAGTTTTTCACTCTGAATTGAGCTTTTGTTCCTTTCATATAAGCTGATCCTGTCTTAAATTCTTAGGTGAACTGATTAATGTTTTTCCAGAGGTGAAATTTTTCATACATCTTTGCTTCTTAACTCTCTGTGGTGAAGGGGCAGTTTCTTTCTTTTAAAAGAAATTTCTGCTGTGTCTCGGACTGATCTTTTTGTAAAATACAATCAACATAAATGACTGGAAGTTGCAGCAATTCTGAATCCCCACGAAAATGTCTAAATGCTTACTCTCCACTTCTCCGCCTACTTCATTATAGATTGACGACTAATGGTTTGTGGATGGGACCTTCTAGGGAGTACATGTTGCACAGTACTGACATATATGACATTCAAGGACATTTAAAAGACATAATAAAGAAAGTAACATTCATGTGTCTTTAATAGAAAGGCAACTGATATAAATATTCAGACTGTTCACGTGAAAATATGCTTACATTCAGCTTTTACAGCCTATATCTTTTATTTTACTTGGAAATATATTTTATTAATTTCAGAGATGAAGAGGGAGATAGAAATACCAATGATGAGAGAGAAATCAGTGATTGGCTCCCTCCTGCATGCCCCACACTCAAGCCTGCAACCTGAGCATGTGCCCTGGCCAGGAATTGAACCGTGACCTCCTGGTTCACAGGTCAACACTCAACCACTGAGCCACATCGGTCGGGCATAGCCTATACTTTTTAAATGCCTGATCATTGTAAAGGTTCCAAGTAGCCAAAGACTAAAGGGTGTTCCACAAACAGCATCTCCAGCAGCACCATCCACCAGGATGTCCTGTGATAATGGAACTGGTCCTTCTGTGCGATTCAATACAAGTAGCCCAGGCACATGAGGCGATTGGGCACTTGAAACTGAATTAGTGCAATTGAGGAACTGGATTTGAAATTTAATTTAATTTTAATTATTTTCCACTTAAATAGTTTCCTGGGGCTAGTGTCAACCATACTAGACAGTACAAGTCTATCTAATGACAGCAGCAGAAATATTTTTAAATAAACTATTTTTTAAAAGAGGTGGCATAGAAAATATTAACAAGTGAAAGTGAGAGATCTCAGAGGGAAGGTGGGGTGGGAAAAAGACTGACTAAAGAACTTATATGCATATATGCATAACCCACGGACACAGACAAATAGTGTGGAGAAGGCCTGGGGTGGGATGGGAACCGGGTGGAGGGGAAAAAATAAATGGGAGACATCTGTAATAGTCTCAACAATAAAGATGAAAATAAAGTACATAAAATAATAAAAAGTGAAAGTGCCCATTTCACTTTTATAATGCTTTTGGATCCACAAAGTCTACAGCTGCTCTTCCCTACTTCTGGTCCTCGCTGTTCTGGCCTTTCTGCTGCCTTGGAGTTCATGGTTTCTTTCAGCGTCCACAGGCTGTTGCCAGAGCAGTGAATGACAGCCAGAGAGCATGGGAATTCCTTTTCTTTGTAACAGCTCGAGTTAATGAGATCTCCGCTGCTCTCAAGACAGTCAAGGCTGCTTGGCCAAAGTGTTGAACCAAGGTGTGTGTGCCTGCACAGAATTAAGTCACAAGTAAAGCACTTATTTCTGACAGCAGATTTATAATAGGAAAATCTCAGCAGGAATAAAGAGTTGGAGACCCCAACCACAGGCTTTTCATAAACTTTGCCTTGATTTAGTGACTCAAACAACCAGCGAGGAAGGCAAACTGCAGAGGTAATCCTATCATCTTTTCTCCAACCAGCACCATTCCATCTTCTTGGCTTCCTCACGCTGCTACCATGAATTCAAATCATCTGTGTTTAAAGTTAAACTCTGTGATTGACAGCTCCTTATGGTCTCAGTCCTATTGAAGATTATTCTAGATATCTATCAGTTATTACTACAAGCGCAGTATGATATTCAATACCTACAGCGAAAACTGTTTTTAACAGTGTAATGTCTGATCTGTTTTGAAAGCGATTTTAAAATAAAGAACTAACCATAACCAGGTGGTGAAAATCCAAACATGTTTCTTTTTTCTTTTTCTTTTCTTTCTTTTTCTTCTTTCCATAGGGGCAAGGGAATGGGGGAAGAGAAATTAAACAATATCCTGCAAAAGGCTATTCCACTCACATAAAAAGAGACAAAATTTAGTTCACTTCGTTTTGCAGTATTTGTTTCTTCTTAAAAATGTCTAAAACTGAACAACATGCTTACAGACATTACAACTTTGGGGATTTTATTTCTAAAAGATGCTTGAGTCACTTGCAAAAACGACTAATTTTTGAAAATATATCCTAGCATGTGAAGGGACACCTGTCTGGTTCTCTACAGGATCCTCAGAGCCAAAACAGCCAGCCCACAGTAGGCACAAACATAAATATTTGCTGAATAAAGCCATGAATGTGTGGAGATAGAGACCTATCGTTATAACGCATGACTATTTAATGAAGGCCATTGATTACTGGGACCAGTTTCATGTGGATCCATGGAGACCAGAATTGGTTCACTGTCTGGCTTTAAGCTGGGCTCTGCCGGATGAGCAGACCTCGAAGGTTCGACGTGACCAGTCATTCCCTAAGCTCCCTCTGAACTCAGCCACACCCCTCAGCAAGTGAACTGAACAAAGGAAGAGACAGAGCAACCTGATGAGTAAAAGAAAGACCCAGGAAGGACAGGAAAGAGGAAACAGGATGGGAAAGTGGGAATACATGGAAACTTTTGTGTTTCTCTGAAAGCTTGTTATGCAGCACCTACAAATTTTCTATCTCCCCTTTACACCAAAAGGTTTCCCGCCTGGTGCAGAAGTAACACAGTATTCACTTCAAAACAGCCTGCAATGGGAGGGGAAGGTAAAAGCACTGAGCAGGGGCCACGCATACCCTTGGGCTTGGTAAGGATGTCAGCAAGAACCTCCAGGTCAGGCAGTGGAAAGAGGTTACTTAGCTTTTGCTACTAAAGTGGGGATAAAGGGGGAGGGGGCACACGGGAACTGAGCTTGAACGCACGTCTTCCTCTTGATGAGGCAGCTCTTGTTGACGAGTTCCCAGTGGCATTTTCAAGATTCCTGTAATCACTAGTTGTCACTCTCCGCCATTAGTGAAGGAAGGGAGTTGCAAGGGGGAGGAAAAGATAAGCTAAAAAAAAATCTACCACCTTATGTCAGAAGTGATAGATGCATTAACAGCGATTTGGAACAAATCTGAGAGTCAGAAGGACAAAAAGATGCCATCCCGAGGAAAGGAACGCGAGCGGGCCATCTGAGGGCAACCTGGCCTGAAGACAGATACAACACGAAAGAAGCAAAAGACAAAAGGAAAGAGAGAAAGGGCAAATGAAGGACAGAAGAAAAGACGGGAGGAAACGGTAAGAGAGGTTCTTATGCTCTAGTATCAGACTCATTCAATCGGACCCAGAGCACACATTTCAGAATCAAGCAGGCGACCAAAGGCTTATTAAAGAAAACGATCCTTCCCTGTTTGTCAATTTGCTCCCCCTCCCCATCTGCAAATAATGAAACATAAAGGATTCCGAGGGAGACTGAGAGGAACACATTCCATCGGGCTGTGGAGAACCGCAGAGAAACATACAGAAAAGAAGCGTCAGGGCGGGGCCCTTCCTGCACTCCACTTGGTGGAGCGTCTGGGTGAAGTCTGCACGGCGAGCAGCATGAGAGCCCTTACCCAAGAAACCTTTCCCGAAGTGCCGCCCTTCGTCACACAGAGACCACAACACAGAGAAAATCTGCTGTGTAGGCGTGCATTCCTCCCTCTAGAAAAAAGATGGGGGTACCACCGTGTCATGCAAAGATTTGCTCTCATTTTGTGAGCTGCAGGCATTTGAAAGTGAGTAGAATTGTGCCATAAGCAAAGATATTTTAAGCTTAACCACCAATAAAAAGATTGTATAGGATGTATTATTTAAAACTGTAACAGACAAGTAATGGTAAAGAAGGAAAATAAATTAAAAAAAAACAAAAAAACAAAAAACAACTGTTTCAGGACCCAGCAAACTTATAAAAGCCAAAGGCAAAGAAGACTATCCCAAGTTGATCCTCAGCTGGACTACCTTATGTTTTGTCCTAACTGAAAAAATATATAAGCACCAACGCCTCTTCTGTAGCACAGCCAGCCTTCCTAAACACTGCCCATGACCTTTAAGGCTTTAAGAGCTTTGTGAAGAGAAAGGTCAAGCCTACAGAAAGGACGAGATGAAGTGAAATCATATTTTCTTCACCACAAATTTGGGGGCAGGCCTGGGGAGGAGAGCTGGCATCTAACTGAAGAAATATCAAACATGCTGCTTAGCAAAAAAATCAATTTCAATTATATCACAAAACTTCTGGAACTGGTGCTGTCCACTGAGCAGAAAATAATGATAAGAGTAAAGTGCTATTTATGAAAACGTTAAAAGGTATAATCATTGTCACCAAAATATACTGTCTATTTTATTCAACCCTGTTCATTCGTAGCTCAACAGACTATTTTATTCTGAAGAGTTATGAGACCAGACTCAGAGAAAGTCTAAAGGAAACACTGATACTTTGCAACAGGTAATAGATATTTCACATACCCTAGGGTGGAGGTGATTTGAAACTTTATTGTGTCATGGTTATTCTGCATTGGATTGATTTCCATGATCTTTATTGCTGGGTATTTCATCATGTGCTTTTGCTGGCGTTTCTAAGCCAATCTTGATCTTGATTTTCAGTTCTGTTCTGTGAGTGTAGTTGTAGCTGCACTTTTCCCCACTGACCATGGCATTGCTTCTCCATTCTCCTTCTGTCTCTAGGACTGAATGTGACCTATTGACTCTCTGGTCATGACCCCTAATTCAGATTTGCCATACTCTGCCGGGAGAGTTGCAGATGTCAGAACAGGACAGTGATAAAGGAAAACTCATGGTTCATCATTCCTTATTCACAACAGAGACTACTTACTTCTGTAAGACTCAATGGCATATATTGAACAGATACATCAATAAGAATTTTCATTGCATTTCCCACACTAAAGTATTTTTGGTCAGAAGGGAAAAAGGAGTGAATATAGATGAGTCAATGCCAACCCATTCACATTCATGAAAAAAACAATAAGCAAACAAAACCAACCAACCAAAAACGGAACCAAAGCAAAACAAAACTTCCAAAATGTGCCTCAAGAATGGTGAGTTGTGACATCTTTATATCTGAAGGATAGTGAGTGTTCATCATTGTATGTCTTTATATGCTCTTTCAACAGGAGTCCTTTTAGAAATATAAAAGTCTCATGGGGCCTTTAAATGTTCTGAGCAGCCATTTTTTCTATTTCCTTAATGGGACACTTTTCTCTATAAAAGAAATATCAAGTTGCTAGTGGTGTGATCAACATTTACCAAGGGAGAAAGGGAAGGATTCAATGTGAACACATCTCAAAATCAAGGCTTTCTAATTTTGAAGATGATGTTACTGAAAAAAAAAAAAAAAGATGGGAGATAAATGAGAGTCTAGTCCAAGGCCCTTTATTAATCCTCAGGCCAAAAGAAAATTAACAGGCACACTGTTTATGTAAATCTATAGACGGTATCTGTCCATTTGGACTTCCGTTATTCAGTTCCACTTTGGTTGAGATGGATGTAGGTTTTAAAGGAGGATATTTAAATAAGCTGGGGGAAAACACGTCTCCATCTTTTCCACTTACCTGGTAATTATAGTTGCTGGCTGTAGTATAGAATCGGAATAAAAACCTCTTAAATCCCTGCTAGTAAGAGCTCCATGCTGAATGACTTTCATCTTAGCATTGAGAGGAAATCCAGGCTGGCTCCTGAACAGCCTCATCTACCAGTTCTAACAATCTCCTGGGATTTACCTTTTCCTTTTCCAAAAATCTCAAGAATTTATTTATTTATTATTTATTTTTTGCAAGAAAGTAATTCCTCATTAAAAGCCAGCTACTCTGGTGAGTCAGCCTTAAGCTAATGGCCACTGAGAGCCAAACATTCAGCAGATGCATGCATCACCTTCCTCCAACCCTCACTGGCCCCACCCACGGCAGTAATGGGTAGCAAGGTACTCTAAGGATGAGTGCACTTGCATGAGTGGGTGTATACATTCCTATGAGAACAGACCCTGAAATGGATCTCTAGAGCTACATTGTGGACTGAGTACATGTACAAACACCTGCTTTTAATACAGACCACATTCTTCTTTTTTGTTCAGCTCAATGATTTTTGCTTAAACTCAACCCTCGTTTATTTCTTTGCAAAGCCCAAGTTTCCCCCAACGTTCATCCTCGTCATCTTCCACTCTTGCCTTTAATAAGACACATGCCCTTCCATGCAGCGTGGAGTTGCAAAGACGGAGAAAGACCTGCAACATGAGAAGTGCTGACTCGGTCTAACAGGAAACATCAGACAAATGTAAATGAAATTACATTGTCATCCTATAAGCCTGGCGAAGACACTAGGCATCTGTGTAAAGTTAACAGCCATCTGCTATTAAAGACTTGCTGAATCGGTTGCTTCTTTAACTCCTACTTATTCTCACAAAATTTCCCCTCAGGACTTATTTATTCCACATGCTCCAGTTTCCCAAAACCTGTATTCAGCTCAAGTTATGGGTCCTCATTTAAATATGATAATTAGTACCGACCTCACAAAGGTTGTGAGAACTAGATGAATTAATTCATATAAAAGCCTGGCACAGCCTTTCTTCACACAGGTTACTCAATAAATGTTATCTTTTATATTACAGTTAACTTATGTATAGCCCGGGAAGCATACCGTCCAAGGGAGATACCCCAAACTTACTTTCCTTTTGTGCTAAGGAATTAAAGGTGTTGACCCACGACCAAGCCAGCGAATTGTTAAGGTTGACAGATCCGTTCCCACAGTGTCCCTACTGATTGTGGTCTTGGGATGATGCGGTTTGAGCTTATATACTGATCCATTCAACGACACTGACAAATGATGTCTTCTGTCTGTCGTGCCCATTTTTTTGTCAGGCCCCCAAAACCCTCTCAGATCTTCTGCTTCAGCCTGAATTTCATGTTACCATCCCAAAGAATTCAGAGTCTTTGCTTGGATGCTGTCCAAAGCAAGGGTCATGCACATGTGCATGTCATCTGAGGTTATCCTGCTCCTAAAGATCAACATACTATTGGCTTCAAATAGTCAATAACCTTAAGAGAGTTCTGAGAATTTCTCCAGGATGGAGAGATGGTCATTTCTGGCTTCTGCTTCCTGTCTGTGGAATTCTTACTGCCTCACTATTGGTCACAAAGCTCTTCATTAATTTTTGCCCTAATGTTGACCCCATAATGGAGCTCACCCCTTTTTCTTGACTAATACCTAAAAGAAGCCACATACAAAGGCCTGTTTTTGTAGGAGACTTTATGGAAGGTTTGAGGAGATGGAAAGGACTTCCAATACAGCAATGCAAACCACTTAGAAATGCATATTGGTCTTTCCTATTCTCAAAAGCTTCTTAGACACTGTCACGCTTCTTTTTTTTTTATCATTTTTTTATTTAATTACATAAAGTATTACAAAGATTAGTACAAATATCTCTTTGTTCCCCTGCCCTTCCCCCAGCCTCCCCTACCCCCACCCCCCAGTGGTCTGTTGTCATGCTTCTTAAAATGGTTTTCTTCTCTTTTGTCTCTTCTCTGACTCTCAGGTAAACCCCCATCCTCAGGTAAATATCTCATGCTCTTTCACACAAAGCATTTCAACTGTCTTAGCTCCAGTGCCTGCCTAAGCTGGAAAAGAAGAAATTGGAAATGGCAGTGTTTAGGAAGGTGAGGGGTGGGGAATCTGCCCCACCCCTTTATGGGGGCATGAGTTTTCCAGGGATGGAGTAACAGAGGGAAAGGAACTGGTCTGGAGCTATCTTGGGCATATCCCACCCCACCCCTGCCATTTCTGGGAGAAGACTCCAGCAGCAGGAGGCTCTGGGGTGGACCTATGGTGGCAGGACCTGAGGAATCCAAGAGAAACGTGGAGACATGCTTCGTGAAGTGGTTCATGGCCATCTTTAAACTGTATAACACAGGTGGTTGCCTTAGCATTTTCTGAAGCATGATCTGGCAATGATTTTGGCCTTTTGTTTAACAGTCATCACTGTCAAGGAAGAGCGACTATAATGATGCAGACAAGCACATACACCACATGAACAGATACTTAGAGAAGAAATGCACTGGAGACTTACAGAGCACCCACTGTGCGCTGAGCTTTTGGCACACATTACCTCATTCAATCCTCATAAACTACCCTTCATGGCAGTATTGCTATTTTCATTTTGACCAAGGAGGAAACTGCAACTCGGAGAAGTTGATTAACTGGGGCTGTCCCTCAAAGATACTAACACTGCCACCTGCACCAGGGCCTTTGCCTCACCTCTGCTTGGCGTCATTCCCTCCAATAATCCAGAGATGTCGTTCCTTTACTCACACCTCTGTTCTGACTTTAGAAGATCAGTGAGCCTCTTTCTCTCTGTCCTATACAAAAGAGTACCCTCCTCCTTTCTTTATCTCCTTTATGCTGCTTTTTCTCATTTAGAGCACATACCACCATCTGACATACTCTGTATCTACCTGTTCCATTTATTTATTGTATTTTTCCTTTCTCCCCAAACCAAGAGAGTAAGGTCCGTGACACCAGGGAATGTGTCTGCCTTGTTCACTAGAGTGTCATTAGACCTAGGACAGGGCCTGACCCAGGGTAGACACTTACTAAATACTCATTGAATGAATGAATGAATGAATGAATGAATGAATCGGTGAATGAACTGTAAGTGACATAAAATGTGACTCTTTCTGCTCCACTCAAACTTATTTTCAAACTAGGGACCTGGTACCCAAAAATTTATGCACTCAGGGGGTCCCTTAGCCCGGCCCTCTTGCAGTCTGGGACCCCTCAGGGGATGTCCACCTGCTGGCGTGCCTGACCAGCCTGGGTGAGAGGCTGATGGCTAATTGCAGGCTGGCCAAGCTCCCCAGTGGGGTCCCTCACCCCATGGGAGTGTGGCCAGCCTGGGTGAGGGGTTGAGGGCCATTTTCAGGTTGCCCACAGTCCCTTCAGGGTTAGGGTCCCTACTGGGGGTGCTTGGGCAGCCTGGGTGAGGGGCTGATGGCTGTTTGCAGGCTGGCTAAGCCCCCCAGTGGGAACCCTCACCCCAGGAGGGTGTGGCCAGCCTGGGTGAGGGGATGAGGGCCGTTTTCAGGATGCCCACAGCTCCCATTGACCCAACGTCCCAGCAAGTCTGGCTGGAATCAGGGTTCTGGGGTTTATTTATCTTCTGTAATTGAAACTTTGTTGCCTTGAGCAGCCTAGGCAGGCAGTTTCCTCCATTGTTGGTGCAACGGAAGCCTCCTATTTGCTCTTGCCCCATGGCTGCTGGCTGCCATCTTGGCTGGGTTAATTTGCATACAGCCGCTTTAATTGGCTGGTGGGCATGGCTTGACTGGTGGGCATGGCTTAGGTGTAATGGAGTGAGGGTCAATTTGCATATTGCTCTTTTATTAGATTAGATGGTATATTCTATGAATGAGGCTCAGTGCTTGGCTGTATATTGCTGACTTATTGAATATGTAGTAGGTTGCAAGTGACAAAAATCACATATTATTCCAGGGTGCAATGAAGATTGTGTAGAGGAGGTGGGAGAATTATATGTATCTGTATGTTTGTCTCAGTTCTTCACATCATCATGCTTTTCTAAATACTCTAAGATGAAACAATCCTAAGAGGTAGAAAGAATATCCTTTATGGCCTTAAATATCATTCCATAATTTGTTGTATTGGTGCTTTTTAAAACACCCAACTTAATAATTCTTCACTAAAAACAACAAAACAAATACCTATCCCATTAATCCTCCACAATAAAAAAGATGTGTTCATTTCTTTTGTATTATGTGTCTGTTGATTCACACACAAAAACAAAACCTTGATGTTTACTGTTAAGTAAATGAATGATGTTAACTTAATGTTTCAGGAACCTGTCTATTTCCCAAGAATGTCTTTAAAATAAAGAAAAACAAGGGTATCTTGAAGGGTGTTTTAAAAAGCATGCACTTTGGCTGGCCTGGCGCTGCCTGCTGTCCGGCCCTGCTCCCAACCAACTGGTCATTCTGCCGTTTGGCCAATTTGCATATTACACTTTTATTATATAGAACTAGGGGCCCAGTGCACAAAAATTTGTGCACTCGGGGAGGGGGTCCCTCAGCCCAACTTATGCCCTTTCGCAGCCAGGAACAGCTTCTTGGCTGCGGGACAGTCCAGGGCGCTCCAGGGCTCAGGGTATGGTAGGCTTCCCCCCATCGCTGCCAGCAGCTCAAAGAGCCCAGGCTCCAGCTCGGGGCCCCTGCAGGGCCGTGCACGGGGGACCCATCCAGAGGCTCCATGGGGAGCAAGATGCCCACCTTGGAGCCGGCCCCATAGTCTGGCCCCAGTAGCTCGAAGAACTCCAGGTTTTGGGGGACCTTGTCCAGGTCTAACAGGTTCACACCACAGCCCAATGGGCCACCCCCGCTGCCACCCACGCCACCGCCTGCCACTGCTCACTCCGTGGCTGCCAGCCTCCATCTTGGCTGGGTTAATTTGCACACAGCCATTCTGATTGGCTGGTGGGCATGGCTTGGCTGGTGGGCGTGGCTTAGGTGTCTCGGAGAGATAGTTAATTTCCATATTACTCTTTTATTAGAGTAGATTACAAAAGCAGCTTAATAATAAAGTCTTCTAAATAAAATATTTCTGCTAAATTTGTAGCATCTTTGAACTCTGATCAAGATTTCTAATTTTGCATAACTATTTGTTCAATTTGAGTTCATATTTATTGTCATTTTTTTAGTGTTGAATATGATAGAAATATGTAAAGGATAAAATGTAATCCTTTATAAGTAAGTGATATAAAATAGCCATATGGAAGATTAACTACCTTATAAACCATCAGTAGGACATCCCCTTTGGACTCCTGGACTGTGAGAGGGTACAAACTAGGCTGAGGGATACCCTCCAGTGCACAAGTTTTCATGCACCGGGCCTCTAGTTTACAATAAAATAAAACCCTTTCCTCAGGTAATAAAATATAAAATAAACATTAATTTTCATTATACATTTTAAAGGGTAAGTACTATCTTTTTCCTCCTTTATATACAAATTATTTCTTTTTACAGTGGTCTTCGTAGCATCTACAAAGACACTATAATAAATTTATTTGATTAAGGTCAGATTTTTATTTTACCATTTGCAATGGCATGGATGGACCTAGAGGGTATTATGCAAGTAAAATAACCAGAGAAAGACAAATACCATATGATTGCCTTATATATTGAATCTAAAAAACAAAATAAATGAACAAACAAAACTGAAACAGATTCATAGATACGGAGTACAGACTGATGGTTGCCAGAGTGGGGTGGGGAAGAGGTAAGGGGATGGGTAAAAAAGGTGAAGGAATTAAGAAGTATAAACTACTAGTTACAAAATAGTTATGGGGATATAAAGTATAGCATAGGGAACATAGTCAATAATATTGTGATAACTATGCATGGTGCCAAGTAGATACTGGAAATATTGGGCAAAACACTTTGTATAGTATATGATTGTCTAACCACTATGCTGTACACTTCAAACTAATGTAAAATAATATTGAATGAAATCTATAATTGAAAAAGAAAATTTTTAAAAAGATCAGATTTTTAATCAAGAAATTTGTCTTAAAATATAAATATCTCACATTTATCAAATATAAATAGAAATATCTTAAAATACATAGATATAAATATATAAATATCATGTTAATAGTTTATCTATTGATAGTTACCCATTACTAATATTTCTCTACTTTTATTACTATTTATGCTACTGCTACTAAGTCCTACTACCTACTACTACTATCACCACCACAACCCCCACACCCCCACCATCACTAGCACTTTATAGTTTACAAAAAGCTTTCGGTATACGACCTCATTAAGTCCTTATAACATATCTATGAGATTTCCATATATACCTCCCAATCTATGTGACAGATGAGAAAACCAGGTAGTGAGAATCAGACCCTGGCTAAGGTTAAAAAGTAGCAGAGACATTATTTGAAGCTGGATCTATTTGATGCCAAGAGGCCTTATTCAAATAAAAAGAGTCTACATTCCAAAGCAATAAGTTGCCATATGAGGTTGTCCTTCATTTTCCCTAATATGCTAACCACCCCCATTATCCCTAGTCTTTATCTCTTCAACATGAAAAGCAAACCTTTATTGTATTAGCTGAAATGCAATGTGGCCACCAGCAATCGGCTTCTGTCTTCAGAGACTCAGAAAATTTATCAAGTTCCCCACCACCAGCAATGTTATTTTAACTTGAGAAATAGGTAGTTTATCAGATTAGTCTGCTAAATAAAGTATCAGGGAGCAAAGATAAGCAACCAATTTGTTAGGTATGAGATTTACCCATGAGATAAAAAGAGTCTGCCTTTCTGGGTTAATGTAAAGGAGAGAAAATGTTAGTGACAGAATGAATTATAAGAAAGCGAAACAAAGCACTAAGGTCTCATCAAGAGGGAATTCAGAAGCACTTTAAAAGAAAGCCTCAGGCACAAGGAGGAAGAGATGTACCTGCAGAATAACAAGTAAAACTCCTTTCACTGGAGGACATGGGTACAATGATTTAGGATCCCTGCATACAGTACAATGCTAAGTTCACTCATTAAAATGATGTTTTATGTAATTAATATTTTTAAAAATATATTTTATTGATTTTTTTACAGAGAGGAAGAGAGAGGGACAGAGAGCTAGAAACATCGATGGGAGAGAAACACTGATCAGCTGCCTTCTGCACAACTCCTACTGGGGATGTGCCCACAAACAAAGTACATGCCCTTGACTGGAATCGAACCTGGGACACTTCAGTCCGCAGGCTGAGGCTCTATCCACAGAGCCAAACCGGTTAGGGTTGTAATTAACATTTTTAATGTGAAAAGATGTTATATTTAAATTACTAAAAGAAAAGTATGTATTATGTATGTGACTATTTATATACATTATGTGTATTATGCATGTATGCATATGTATGTTATATTTTAGTATGTAATAGACAGGGTGTCCCCCCAAAAATGTATACATACTTAAATAGCTCAATTTTGAAAATGAAATGTATTTTAATAAACACTATTTGTATTTAATAAACACTGTATGTATTTTAATAAACAATATTTATAAATATTCAAAGTGTGTGTGTGTACATTTTGGGGAACACTCTATATATCTTCAATACCATATACGAATACATACCAAAGTGTTAGCAGCACTGGGATGAGTTGTATTCATGGTCAGATTTTACTTCTGTATTTTCTACTTGTTCTGTGTTAAAAATGGATTGCTGCCATAAAAGCAGTAACACATAATAAAGTGTTTGCACACTTTGTTTTAATATTTTGCTGAACCATTTAGAATGTTTCAGATATGATGACACACTTCATTCCTGATTAGTTCGGAGAGCATCTCATAAAGCAAGCACAGTCTACTCACCTCAGTACTATGATTATAGCAAAAATTAATGATGATATCCTAGTATTTTCTAATAGCCAATCTACATGCCCACATTGTTAGCTGTACCTCAAATGTCTTTCTTTTTGAACCAGGATTCAATGAAGATTCTCACACGGAGTTAGGATGTGCTGCCTCTACAGAATCTTTCAAGCTACAAGAGCCCTCATAGCAGCACAATTCACCATAGCTAACATTTGGAAACAGCCCAAGTGCCCATCAATAGATCAATGGATTAGAAAACTGTGGTACATCTACACGATGGAATACTATGCTGCTGTAAAAAAAGAAGGAATTCTTACCACTTGCAATAGCATGGATGGAACTGGAGAGCATTATGCTAAGAGAAATAAGCCAGTCAATGAAAGAAAAATACCACATGAAATCATTCATTTATGGATAATAAAGACCATTATAAATTGATGAACAAAAAGAGATACAGAAGCAGAGCAGCATCAAACAGACTGTCAAACTACAGCAGGAAGGCCGGGGAGGGTTGGGGGGTGGTGGTAAGAGATCAACCAAAGGACTTGTATGCATGCATATGGGCATAACCAATGGACACAAAACAATGGGGGGTTGGGGAGGCCGGGGGAAGGTCAAAGGGCGAGGGGCAGGAAAGGAGACATATGTACTACTCTTTGTAATATTTTAAGCAATAATAAAAAAAAAAGATTAAAAATAAATAAATTAAAGAGCCCTGTCCCTAGTGTTGGCCCCGCCCCTCCCACCACAGCTCTGTATTTACATAACAGTCACATTCTTTTTTTAAAAATATATATTTTATTGATTTTTTACGGAGAGGAAGGGAGAGGGATAGTTAGAAACATCGATGAGAGAGAAACATCGATCAGCTGCCTCCTGCACACTCCTTGTCTGAAACCAAGGTACATGCCCTTGACCGGAATCTAACCCAGAACCCTTGAGTCCACAGGCCGACCCTCTATCCACTGAGCCAAACCAGTCAGGGCAACAGTCACATTCTTGTAGAATGTTTCCTATTCTGACTCTGGAATTTCCTCTTGGAATTTTTGTTAAATTTGTAAAACTCTTTCTTGTTCTCTGTGCTGTGTCAGGACATCTCAGTCTTATTTTATGAGTACAAGATCATTTCTTGTTATTCAAAATAGAGGGTGCCCCCCAAAATGTATACACACACTTTGAATAATTATAAAAGGCTATGTCTATTAAAATATGTATTTCATTTTCAAAATTGAACTATCAGCTGTTAAAGTGTGTATACATTTTTCGAGACACTCTGCATATTAATTATGGCACTCTTTTTTAGTAATTTCCTTCTGTTGGTTGTATTATCTTTTTCCTCCAGATTATTTTTTTCTGTTTGTTTTTATCTCTGCTTCAGGTATTTTTTTTTAATAAACACACCTTGTAATAAACTGAAAACCAGATACAGATGAAACCCTTCCCTCTGCAGTTGTCTCCATAAATCTGGGCACTATATTAATGTCAAATTCCCAGCGTCTATGAACATTCCAGGACCTTATTTTTAAGAGCTGTTTAGCTCGAAGCTACTCTATTTGCTATTATCACTGATATAGTCTAGGGAAATAATTCATTGCTAACAACTTGGCCACTGTTTTGGCCTTGTTCCCCAGTCGTGTCCCTTCCCTTCTCAGCATATCAGTCTTGTGTATACTTAAGTCCTTTTAGGTTCCTTATTTTACTTGGCAAATACACATATTTCATTAATTTCTCTTCTGCTTTTTAAATCCTCACCTGAGGATATTTTTCCATTAATTTTTAGAGAGACTGGAAGAGAGAGAGAAAGACACATTGATCGGTTGCCTCCTGCTCATGCCCTGATAGGGGCCAGGCCGTGGAGGAGCCTACAACCGAGGTATGTGCCCTTTACAGGAATGGAACCTGGGACTCTGCTCTGCAGGCCAACGGTCTTTCCAAGGAGCCAAAGTGGCGAGGGCTGTATTTCATTAATTTCTCACTAACTACTTCCCTATAGTAACTATTCTTTTTTAAAAAATATATTTTATTGATTTTTTACAGAGAGGAAGGGAGAAGGACAGAGAGTTAGAAACATCGATGGGAGAGAAACATCGATCAGCTGCCTCTTGCACACTCCCACTGGGGATGTGTCCACAACCCAGGTACATGCCCCTGATGGGAATCAAACCTGGGACCTTTCAGTCCCCAGGCCGACGCTGTATCCACTGAGCCAAACCAGTCAGGGCAGTATAGTAACTATTCTTATTGCCTCTACACCATTCGTGACTTTAATATTTGCTTGTCCATTTTAGCAACTGGAGAAGAGTATTGAGGTAAATTTGAACTATATGTGTTCACATCTGATTAGCTTTTCTAGAGCAATAGGGAGGAGGGAATAGATTATCTGTGCTATTGTACACTTCAGCTAAGATAAAAATAAAACAAAATCACAAAATCCCCAAACCAAAAAACCAAACGTTTCAGTGTGATTTTTTTTTTTAAACTTTGAAAGAGCTACATATAGATGTTTTTTAAATTGTGGTTTCATACGTATTTATCTCTTTATATTTTTCTTATGCTACTATTAAAAACAGTTTATCTATTCAAGTGATGGTGTGAGGTGGCAAGTTGAAAATTCAACGAGAGGTAAGGGAAAGTCAGGCCGGGATCAGAAAACTTGATGAGTAAAATCCACTAGGTGGATAATATTTTTGATGATATTGGCATCTGAGCAGTGGCCTTAAATTCCCTTCCCGTTTGTGGAGGGGGTGTTCTTTATTCTACTACTTTGGTGTTTTATTCTATAACTTTGGTTTTATTCTATGAATGGTTGCCTTCATGTGCTATCTACACGAAGCCAAAACAACAATATAATTGTGTTTGTAAGAAAGAACTATTTATCAACCAATTTTATTTGTGGAATATAACTGATTAGTTTTCAACGAGCTCTTTTATTATTTTCTATGTTCAGCCACAGTTTGGAATAATGGAAGCCTTAAGAATGCTGCTCCTAGACCTACTAAGAAGAAATCCTACTTGGGTCTTGATTATGGTTTGTTTCCCTTCCTTTTTCCCCAGCAAGGGCTATAATTTGGGAAACAAAGCTCCTGCCTATAATTTCATATATGCCTTCAAATACCAAATAATGTACCTTAGAGGAACTCTAGCAATAATTAATCTGACAAAAAGTCCAGCATTGTTTCATAGCCTCCTGTCATTGAGACAGGCCACAGTTGGTTGTTTTCGGGCTTTTTCTCTGTCTCCCCCATGGTTCCTAGGCCAAGAAACTGAATAGCAGAATGTGCTCTAGTAATTTCCCTTTATCTTTGTTCCAAGACCACCAGGCAATTATTGCTGGCACTTAAATGAAAAATCTATTTTATTGTATGAACTGTGATTGCTTTCTAGGCAAATCTTTCATTGGCACCAATGGTGACCCCAACTGAACTTGTGAATTAAGAAATAGGTGGTTCTGAGTATTGGGTTTCATTTTATGTCACTTCTTTTACTACCATCAGGCTCAGAATAAATCAGCTAAGAAAAGCAAAATAGGAAAGGGTGTGAGAAGCATAGTAAGAGAAACTTAAAGGCGAGAGTCTCATTAACATTAAATATGTACCTGATTTTACGTGAAGTTCAGAAAAAAACACCATGTCACTATCTTTAGTGCAGTTTCATGTCAGGAGCTTGGATTCGAATGGTGTGTCTATCATGAACAAAAACTGTGACATATTTAAAAGCATTGCTTGGCGCCAATGTAGGTTTTGCCAATTGTTGACGTCATTTCTAAACTGCCAAAAACTTTAATTCGCATGAGCCTCCATGAGTATTTTTGCTTTACCAGAAGCAACAATTTCCTTACCATTCTAGAAAATACTGTTTCTGTGTTGGATTAACCCTTTGAGTCATAGCCATGTGCTAAAATGACGTCAGCATAGGTTGAATGTACTAGTACATGAACAGATGGTCTGTTATTGTCAGGAACAACAACTTTCAAACTGCTTAGTAATCGGTCAGTTGGGACTGTTCTTTATTATGATCCCTGAGGGGATATCACCTAATATGATCAGAAAATTTCATACTTAAATCATATATTTTAAAGGTCTATAAATACAAATACTCTGACAAACTATAAAACTTGTAAAGGACATGCTACTGTAAATCTTATTCTCCTGAGTTATAAAATTCGGGTCTTTCAATGCTCCGGTCACTGAAGTTGGAGTTTGTTGACGGGCCAGGTCATGATCAAGACCTAATTCTATCACCGTGAACGCATTCCTTGTCTCTGTGAGTCTTGGTGCTCTCATCTGAAAACGGAGGGGCTCCACCTTATCACTGCGCATGTTCTCAGAAGCTTGCCATTCATTGGTTTCCTATTTCTAAAGCATACACTGTAATCCTGACATTTTCTCAGGCTACAGTTCAAGTGAAGGCGAGCTTACAAATACCCTGCTGAGGGACACTCGTACTTCCCTCCTACGTCTTTCAGATAAAGAGACTTTCCAGTTCACTCAGGCCTTTTCCCAGAGTAGGCACTGCCGAGGGATAGGAAGCTTACACGTCTGTCCTGAGGATGCCCACGGCTGTGCTTTAAGTTACTGAGCACGCTAACTAGCCCCTCTTTCTTTTCACATTGGCCATGACTATCATGAAACGTCTCGGTTGTGAAAGTGTGATGTGATCTTCCAATACTGATAGAGGAAAAAATAGGGATTATGGACAGTTTTTATTACTCAATCCTTTTTAACAGTAAAAGCTGAAAATAAGCTACATGTTCATCAGCAGAGGATGATAAAATAAGTTTAACTCAGTCCAACTGTAGACAAGATGCAACAGCTAAATAAACATAATGAAAATGAGCAACATTTTGATGTGGATGACAGTTCATGAAGGCAAATCATTAAATGAAAAAAACGCAAGGAATAGAACACTATGTACTATGTGATGCGATTTATGTAAAATAAAAAATTATATGTATATATAAACATTGCATATAAAATTACATATTACTCTAAATATATAAAATTGCAAAGAAAATAATATCTAGTACAGGGCTCAGCAGACTTTTTCTGTAAAAAGCCAGTTAGTAAACATTTTAGGCTTTGTGGGTCTCTGTTATAGCTCCATGACTCAGCTACTGCAATGTGAAAACAGCCAGAGACAACATGTGAATATATGGGCACGATTGTGTTTCAATAAAACTTTATCTACAAAAACTTGCAGGGAGCTGGACGGGGCCTGGCTCATTGTTTCCTGACCCATGACCTAGCATAACACTCACTAACTGATGAAAGAGTTGTCCATTGGGAGGAACCAGGACTGGCTTGGAATAGTCAAGGAGAATTTTCTCTTTATCTGCATTGTCAGATTCTGCTTTTACATGGAGAATGTAGTGATGAATTACTTGTGTAACTGAAACCATATTTAAAGAAGAAGAAGAATTATTAAAAGAGTGATTTAAAACTATTTCACCTGCCACTTCAAGTAGCAATATTGTGATTTGACAAACTTTCCTAAGATCTTCCCAATTTGCATCCCAAAAAGCCATCTTCCTTCCAGGGCTTTGTTCTCCTGTCAGCTGTCCCTCCTGTGCATTGAATTGTGGCAGCCCAGAGCCTGCAGAGGTAAAGGAAAAGGAACCCTGGGCAGAACCCCACTCTGCAAAGCTCACAGACCAACCAACCTCTGTAGGACAAGCTGCCCTGTGTTATGTTTCCTTTTCAAATATTTTTTTTTACATCAAAAACACATTGCAGGGTAGTAAAGACTTCAGGGGCATCCTACAAAAACAGCCTGCATAATTCTGATATTGAAAGCCAGCCTCGTTTTAATGAACTGCCAGTACGGAGCCACATCCTCGGGCTCAAGATAGCCAATAACAATCTTGTAATTTCTAAATGTGAACGCCACTCAGGTGGAGTCCAAGTAGTGAGGGTTTCAGCTTACTTCTTAAAATGTAAACATGAAACTTCAGATTTCCAAAGCAACCAGACCTCCCTTCACCTTAGACACCTTCTTCAAAAAAAAAAAGGGGGGGGGAGCATTTCTATGGTGGGTGGCATGTAGACAGTTGCCCATTAAAACGATAACATCGAAATATAAACAGCCAAGCTTTTTCATCATTTATTGACAAATGACTTACAAGACTGCTAGTGAAATCCTTTAAAGACCTTTTCAGACGTGTTGGCAATTCAGACACCAGCAGCAAGTTAGACTGACAAGTAATTACAATTAATGCCACCACAATCATTAGTAAAATATATTTCACTCTATGTTTGTATGCCAATCCTTAATACCAAAACAGAATTCTAGGCATGCCACCATGCCCCCGAATCACCACGCTGATTTTTACCCACTGAGAAAACAGCCAGGCTAGAGCAGAATAAAGAGTTCGTGGGCTGAGGGACTGGAGTGACCTGACTCAGACCCTGCCAGCTCTCAATATTGGGAGCCCTGAGTCATTGCTCTTTTCAGAGGGTGAGAAATCAGGGTTGCCTTTCTAGCATTCATAAATTTAACCTCTGTTCTCTCAGCTCTTCACTAGGAAGTGTTTCTTAAGAACCAGATGTTAGTATTCCGTTCAGTCCATAAAGCAGTTACTCTCCTGTGTAACATCAGTGGTAGAATGGATAAATAAATGGTACGTTTACACCATGGAATACTACATAGCCATGAAAGTAAATGAACTAGAACTACACACAGTGGTATGAATTAATCTCAAACTGCTCTCTGATGTTGGAAAGTGGGATAGTGGCTGCCCTTGGAGGGAATAAGGAGTGAAGATTGATTTCTACATTTTTTCTAATAGTCTCCTTAGATTTCTCCCAGAACTTGATCTGGAGGCTGGTTGCACTAGTGTGTTTACTTTGTCCAACTATCAAGCTGTACATTCCTAACTTTTTCTGTGGGCTTTCAATGTAAATTATTTTTAATTTGAGTATAGTTGGCATACAATATTACATTAGTTTCAGTTGTACAACATAGTGATTCAACATTTATATAACTTGCAATGTGATCACCATACTCTACTCCTAATTTGAGCACTATTCTGTATGTTTATCACACTTTCAAAGAATTTACAAGCAACAACAAACAACCCCAACACAACAGTTACTGAGCAGCTGTGTGCCTGGAACTAGAACAAAAATAACCTTGATTCTCCAGAAATGTATAGTTGAGCGGGGGAGATAAATTTAAAAACAAAACCATAATACTTCATGTGGGGTGAGCTATTAAAGAATTTAGTAAAAGGCACTACGGGAGCAGTTTCTTCTACCTTTATGGTGAGACAATGTCATAGAAGGTGACATGGAGCCGCCTTGAGCGATGGGTTCAATAAACAGCATGAAGGCAACGGGCACTGTCGCTGAGGGCCTGGCAGCATGGAAGGCCAAGATACACAGAGTGTTAGAAAGTGAAAACCACCAGCGGGGGTGGGCACGGATGATGAGGAAGTGCTCCTCTTTATTCGCTGAGTCTTCAGAGTTTCCAGTGAGCGCTTTCTTCATAGCTAATTGCAAGGTTCTCATCATCAATAAAGTGTCTCTACACATAGCGGAACTGACTCTGCAACAGCCATAAGTTTGGGGAAGAAAGGGGAAGCCAAGCAGGGGACACTGATACTCGCGACAGGTACATCCACAATGGCAGTCACCACCGTTTATGCTTAGTGCTTGATATGCACTGTGTGGTGCATGTATTCCTCACACCAGCTCAAGGAGCTCAGGGCTAGTATTAGTCCATTCGGTAGGTGCCACAAGAGAGGCTTAGTGAGGCTGACTGCCTGGGGCCATGTGCACAGCAAGCCTCCGAGCCCCTGCTAGAACCTGGTGGCTAATGCTGTGAGCGCATGGAACTGAGCTGCCCCAGGCCCTGGCACGTCAGGCATTGTCTCCCTCCTTCAGCCAAGGCAGCAAGGGAGCTCACGAGGAGGGCACTTCCAGACCCACTACCGCCAGGACTACAGCTTCTCTGGCTTATGGCTTCCTAGGGAACAAAGGGACGCCCTGGAGACAGTGGAAGAGGCTAGTGGATGATTTCCTTCCCTCCACCCACCATATCCACCCTTCCCAGCCTGAAGGGGACAATCTCCATCATTGTTTCCAATTGTGCTTCCAGGACTCCAGGCTGGGAGGGGCTGCAGAGGGGCACATGCAAACCTCCTCCATTTGTGGTGTCTACCCCTCCTCAGGCTAAGATGGGGACCAAGTTCCTCTTTGGAGCATTCTCCCTCTCATCACTCTCACTACTGCGGGCTCCTTAACTCTGGAAAATGTGTTTCTTGAACAGCCAGGTGAAGTGTGAAACATCCCGGTCTGAGCCACACTGAGAAAACCCCGGGAGGAGGTCATCTGAAGACCAGAAATGAAGACTTGGCATCCTTTTGCCGAAGCTCCAATTGAACAATGATGACAGGGGAGAGACTCCAGAGCCATTTGGGAAATATCTTTAGAGAGACATGTGCTGCTCTGAGAGAGGAGGCAAGACAACTTCAAAGGGAAGGAGGAGGAAGGCTTTGTTTTCTAAGTCACGTTGTTTTATTTGTCCTAGCTGTTTACTCCACCGTGAAGGGTCTGATAGTAAACTGCTCAGACAAAGCCAAATCAAGCCACATGCGCTGGGCAGGGCACCGGCTTCCAGCCCACTCCACAGCACAGACTCCAGCTATTTCAGGCCTCGGGGTCTGTAAAACAGACGCCTGCCCTCTATCCTGGGTTGTGTGAAATTATGCGGTGGTTTGGTGAAGTCAACAAATAACTAGAACGAACCACACTGGGGGAAATAAAAAAGCAGCTGGCATCGGGCTGGTCTTCAGAAGGCAGTAAATAAGGACAGTTACCCTCTGTTGCCTCCTATCTGAGAGTTGTTTTTTAAAACTTTTTATTGGGAAATTATTGCAAGTGAGAAGATAAGTTGTAAAAATAAAAATAGTACAAAGAACACCCATATCGCTTTTATCCAGATTCACCTATTGTTAATATTTTACCAATTTACTTTAGTATTTGTTCTCTCTCTCTCTCTTTCTTCCCCCACGCCCCTCACATGGTTTTTTTGTGTCTTTCCTAAATAAAGGAATATACTCACAAAGAACCACAGAACAGTTGTTGACTTCAGTACCATTCAACATTAATATAGTATTTTTAACAAATCATTCATTTCCAATTTTGTCAGTTAGCGTCATAACGACCTTCCACGGCCCAACGTAAATGTTATTGTTGGTTGCCATGATCCTATTCCTGACATTTCTCTCTCCCTTTGCGATGTACTGTGTTAGCTCTTAAGTTTACTTCTCTTGTGACCATTTTTATGTCCTGCCTTGCACTGTGTGGCCATTTACCTCTCTAACAAGTTGTAAGCTTCTTGAAGGGAAAGCAAACATCTGTTGAATGAATTGCCAGACACACACACACACACACATACACACATACACACGACAATAGAGTTAAATAATTTATATTACTTAAAATTGTTATATAATTTAAGATTTCTATGTCATTTTTTTAAAAAATGTTTCCCTCTTAGCCTAAGAAGATTCACATACAGACTAACCTTCAAATGGAACTATTAAACTACCACAGTCTTCACTTAAGAGCTGAGTTTGCTGAAATGTTTTTACAAAAATGTCATAGCATCATCATTTATTTGGGGCATCTGAAAGGATGGACTGCGGTTCCAAACGAGTGAAAGAAGCAGTCTGAACCGCGCAGGTCATGTCTGCCCATGCACAGAGCATTAAATTAAAGATGGTATGACGTGGGGACGTGGGAATGGTGACGAGTAGTACCAATACTGAAAGAGTCGCAGGAGATCACAGTGTGATTGTAAAAGACCCAAGCCAACTGAGCCGCTAATGAGGCAACTACTGCACAGAACAGTTGGTCTGAATCACAATGCAATTCCTTATATTCCTCACCTGTGTTGTACCCTCGCTGCAATTTTATCATCTCACCCCAGAGGGATGAGGAGAACCTGAATGTGCTTATAAAGAGTTGTAGAAAACGGGCCAGGAAACCAAAGTTGTTGTTTTCAAACAGAAGAAATAAATAGATTTTTTAAAAAGACAACCTCACGATTCTAACATCCAGAAATAACTACCATGGACACCTGGGTGAAACAGACATTATCTCCTCAGTATCAAATCACATTCACATATATTTTTGTAACCTGTTTATTTGTAGACCTGTTTATTTTCACTAAAAGCATATCATAAGCTGTCATTTTTAATAGCTAAATAGTGTTACATTGCATGGATGCACCTTACTTTATATCAGTAGTTCCCTTGTAATAGATAATTCTAGATTTTTACATTTTGCAATTGGGAAGTCAAAAAGCAGCTGGCATCGGTTCTGGTCTCCAGAGGCGGTAAGGACAGCCCTCCTCTGTTTCCTCCGATCTGAGAGTTTGTTTTGGAAACTTTTTATTGGGAAATGATTTCAAATGAATAGACAAGTTGCAAAAACAAATATAGTTCAAAGAACTCTCTATGTCCTTTATCCAGATTAACCTATTGCTCCCATTTTAAGTAAAACTGCAATGAGAATTCTTGCAGTTTAGTTAAATCTTTTTCTTCTCATTCTTAATTACTTCCCATGGGAGTAATTCCTAGAAATGAAATTGCTCGGCATGTACACTGTTTTAAAGCTTATAATAAGTGCTGCCAAGCTGCCTTTCCGCAATATTGTGACAATTTCAACTCCTGCAGCAACGTCAGAGCCTCTTTGCCCATATCCTTGCTAACCCTGGACATTATCTGTGATAGTGAAGTATATGCAATGTAGCTCCTTATTTAATTTGAATTTCTTTGATTTATGTATCAGGTTAAACATGAAATAACTTAATTGAACATTTGTACTTTCTGTTTAGGATTTGGAGGCCATACATATCTATATATATAAAAGCCTAAGCAACCTTCATAGTCGCTATGACGTGCACTGACCACCAGGGGGCAGACGCTCAGTGAAGGAGCTGCCCCCTGGTGGTCAGTGCGCTCCCACAGCCAACCTCCCCCTGGCCAGCCAACTCAATCAGTCTCAACTGGGACTAGGTGAAATGAGCCCCGATTGGCCCTGATCACCAGCCAGGCCGAGGGACCCCACCTGTGCATGAATTCATGCACTGGGCCTCTAGTTTAAAAGATAAAAGGATAAACTAAAGCAGAGAAGACAATATTTAAAGCCCTGTTTCAAATTCAGTGAAATCTAATTTCACTCTGCATAATAAAGCAAGTCTGAGAAGAGACAAGGAAGGGTTGTTTCAAATTTTTAAGCACAGTGTCACTTGCGAGCACGGCTCTTATTCTGCATCGACGAAGGATCGGATCATTTTATAGAGTGCCTGTCAAATTTTGACTATTTTCTATTTTCCAGAGAGCTGAATGTTAAAAATCAGTAGCAACGTTGCAGCATTCATGCCGCTTTTATAAAGGTTAGACAGACCCACGCCCGCAACATTCAAAGGCATTTGTTTAGCATCTTGGGAAGGAACCTATTTTCCAACTTCCAGGAGCGCCGCTGGCAGGCTGTGATTTAGAGCCGCACACAGGATAACGTGCATTAGTCCATTACTGAGCTGTAAGTTGACACCAACCTTTGGAATTGCTTTCTCAAAGGAAATGTGGAGGAGCCGATGCCTCCATCATTTCCAACAGGGCTGGGGAAAACATTCAGACAACCCATTAGATCCTTTCATCTCACATTTTGATGATTTTCATCAAAAGGGAGGTGGAAAGGGGGTGATTAGACACAAATTTTCACTCTGGTGAGAATCCAAACATATTTCTAAGCTCAAGACATTGATAACATATTGGCAAGTTCTTGTCGCCACGTTCGTGAACCCTATCAGCCACCGGGAATACTCTAATGGTAACGAACATGTTCAGAAAGAGGGGGCGGTGAGCAGATACTAAAGCGAACATTGCCATCCATATTTGACAGTCCAAGGGCATCTTCATGAATACCAACAAAACAACTGAAGTCACCAAGGATGAGGTTTAAGATTTTCGGTTGCCGAAGTCTATGCTGAATTGCACTCTAGCTGGGAGCGCAGAGGGTTGTTAGACGTGTGTGTAAGAGTCTGCAGTGGTTACACGGCTTTGACTAAAGTGGCAATACTGTCAACTGGAGGGCTGGGAAAGAGCCGGCTTGGGGACAGGTCGAAGATGCAGGTACCTCTCCTCCCACACAATCAGGATAGCTTCTGCCACAAAACAGGACAGGCCCGATACACTGCCCCCTGCCACTACCAAATTGATCAGCTCTGAGCTTTGTCCATGAACAAACATAACTTGATCTGCATTTGAGACTCACAACAAAATTAGCTGAAATTTAACGGACAGTAAATATTTTTTTCATTCCTCATTCTCATCAAAAGCAGAGGAATGATGTCTACTCTCTAGCCTAATTCTATATCCAATGCAAATACAATGTGGACCACATCTGTCATTATAAAAGCTCTGGTAGAAAAGAGGTAATAAATGTTAATGATTATTCTATTTAACATAATACATGTAACATATAATTTCAATATAAAGCGAATCTAAAAATCAGTGACATCATCTCCATTTTTTTTTTTTTTTTCATTTAAAGTCTTCAAAGTCCAGCGTGTGCTTTGTGGTTACGGTGCAGCTAGATTTGGATGAGCCAAATTTCAAGTGCTCTATAGCTCCATGTGGCTCGTGGCTACTGTATCAGAAGGAACACAGATCTGGGGATTAGAATGTGGATTAGGACTACCGAAGCAAAATAAGGACAATTCAAGATCCAAAACACAGACGACTATATCTCATGACCACCATACTCACTTCGTAAACCCAGCAATGCAAAGAAAGTTGGGGAAATGGTCTATAAATCTGCTACCAGAATAGAGTCAGAAGAGAGGTTTGATGAGAAGAAATAATGAACTAAAATAGAAGTCTTTAGAAGTCACACTGCTCAACAACTCAAATTCCCATTTTCAGGAAACAGAGAGAAGCCTAAGAAGGCTTAGACATTTTAAAGTAATTAATTAAATGGCTCCACCTTTTTGAAACATTGAAACATTTTTCAAAACCCGGAGTCCTGGCTTCGCCCGGCACTGCTTTTCCTCGGTGTCTACTCTAAAAGTCAAGGAGGAAAATCGGAGGGAATATGTTTGAGCATGGAGTGAAAAATATACCACTAGGCTAATTATATATCTGTTACATATGTCCCAGCTCGCTGTCTTGCACACAAAAGTGCCAGGAAAGTCTGGGTATCGCAAAAATAGCCCCAGCATGGAAATGGGCAAGAATGAGAAGGGCCTGAACTTCATGGGTGGCATTTACTTTCTCTTATTGTAAATGCCACCCATGGAGCGCAGTGAGAAAGGCAAACCCAGCGAATTAGGTTTTGGTTTCCTTAAACAGCCCGGTATAGTTGGAAGTGCCCTCATGCCAAAGCAAGCTAACCGACCAGGCCTTCTCTGAAGACTTCTGCCTCCTGCGTCTTATAGAAATAGAAAGGTTCCACACACTTCGGAGTTACAGCCTACGTACGTTTCAAAATCCACTGAAACACATTTGAGGCAGTTTCTGAATTACTAAAACCACCTTTTGACCCACAGATACTGAAAAGGAAAAGAAAAGAAATTCTGGAGAAAAATTTGATTTGCCATTTGATTTGGACGAAGATTAAAAATATACCCTAGCAGCTGTTCAAGTTTATGTCATTGAAATTCCAGTTTCATATTTTTAATTGCTACTGTGAAAAATTCTTTGATTGCACTTGATGAAATTAAGTTTTGCCTTTTTAATGATTAAACATGGGAAAATTCAAGTGTGTTCTAGTTAAGAATTTAAATTATTATGTGTGTTTAAAAGATGAAGTAAAATCTACTGGGACATTATTTTATCTCGAGGCTAGATACAATACGCAGTAATTGCATACAGTGCTTGCTCGCTCCCAGTTCTTTCAAAATGACTAAAATATCCCTTCAAAGAATAAGACAGCAAGGATTTACTGGGTTCAAGGGGAGGAAACTGTAGGCTTACACTGCTCATAACTATATTGTGACACGAGTAGTTTTAGAGAGGGGAAAAATGACACATTCATCATTGGTTGTTGCGTGATGGTCTCATGAGTCATTGGTCAGTCAACACACTTGTAAATATGGTGCACATTCAGCTCCCAGGATAGCATTTAATTTTGGAAGATGACCAGGGTGTTTGCAGACAAGAGGACAAGCAGGGGGAAGTCATTGGTTCTTCAAAGCCCCCCAGATCACACAAAGATGTTTAATGATGCAGCCCAGACCATGTGTTTCTTACTAAGGGCAGAAAAATCTGTCTCAGATTGTAGCTGAACACTAAAATGTAAAAAGTGAAAGGGATCAGTCTTTGAATACAAAGGAAATAATATGTGAGAAAAGGGACTATTGGGCCACACAAAATAATTCTCCCAGAATACATCCCTTTATTATACAGATATACAGCATGTTGAGAGATTTGCAATAGTTTTTAACTTTTTGCAATCATAATAACATACTATTTATAGTTATAAAATAAAAAGTCTCAAAATGTTTTTATAGGTTTATCAATATTCATGAAAAATTTTATATCTCTTGTGAGCAGATGCAATTTTTGGACGAAAAATTCATTACTTCATTTCAAAGGGAATATATTTTACTTTCCCTTAAAATATTTATCAAGTGCAAGAAAATACAATGCCATTGTGATAAAGATGACAATAAATTTGATTTTATGAAGGTAGCTCTCATTTAGCACAAAAGGATAGATTATTATTTCTAAACCACTGACTTAAAATTATATAATTCTTGATTGAATGGTAAAGTGGCCATTCACCACTAAGTTACTCAGTTTCCCCCCTGTGGATGGTCATGGCAATCCTAAATATAGGAGAAAACTTTCTCAAACCTTAGATCCCTAATAAACACTCTTCATAAAAAGTCGAATATCCAATCGATTTTATAAGCCAAAGTAATTGTGACAGTCATAGCTCTATAAATGCATCTTTCACAACTACAAATATATAAAGGGGTAAAGTTTAGAGAACATGTCTTCTTTTATCCAATTTAAAGTCATATTTTAAAAATTAATCAAGCATTAGGAAAGTAACTACATTGAGATGTAGGGCTGACATATGATAATTAGAATTATTTTTTTTAAAAGAACGTTTAGGACAGTTTTGGTTTTACAGAAAAATTGCAAAGCTAGTACAGAGTCACCTCATATAACCTTCACCTAGCTTACCCTATAGTTAACATCTTACATTACTATGCTATTTGTCACAACTAATGAACTAATCATGATACATTATTATTATCCAATGTCCATGCTTTATTAGGATTTTCTTAGTTTTTACTTGATGTCCTTTCTCTGTCTTGGGACCCCATTCTGGATACTGTGTTATGTGTCTCCTTAGACTCTGCTCACCACTGACAATGTGTCAAGTTTTACTTGTTCTGATGACCTTGACCATTTTGACGAATCTTGATCTAGTGTTTTGTATGATGCCCCCCTGCTGGAATTTGTCTGATGTTTTTCTCATGATTAGAGTGGGGCCATGGGCATGGGGAAGGAAGAATGCAGAGGTGAAGTACCATTCCCATTGAATCTTACCTAGGGCACATGGTTTGTCACTGCTGATGTTGACCTTGATCCCCGGCTGAGATAGTTCCTCTAGTTTCTCTATCTCTCCCCTACCCCACCCGCAATGCCTACACTATACCACCTGGAAGGAAGTTATATGTGTAACCGATCCTTAATGAGCAGGAAGTTAGGCTCCATCTCCTTGAAGGGCAGAATCTACATAAATTATTTGGGATCCTTTTGTATGGGAGACTTGTCTATTGTCCTTGATTTAATTAGCTATTCCACCATTTATTTACATCATCATGGACTTATAGAATTGTATTTTACACTGTATGTCCAACACCCAACTGTTAGTTATGATCCAATCCAATTCAATTATTTGCTATTTATTTTGTTGCTCAAATTATTCTGGCTCTCATTGTTTGCTTCTAAATAATGCTTTTTAAAGAGATAGCTACATCTTTCCTATTCTTATGTTTTCTCACAAGTTATATATGAGAAGGATGTGCCAATTTTCATGTTGATTTTGCACTCTTTTAAATGTCAAGCCCAGACTCTTAACTTTGGTTCATGATGGCTCACAGAGGACATCAGGCTCAGTTCTTTCTTCTTGCTGGACTATCAGATTCTTGCCTGAGCACAACTGTTCCTCAGAATGAAGACAATGGGCCATTTCAGCTTTTCTTGAAAACCATCATAAATTTTTCTTTTCTTTTTTTACATATTTTCCTATAACATTGTTTATGCAAAGAAGCTAATTTTTAAGTGTTTATAAATATGAAACTAACCATCCTTCTTAACTAACTCTGTATTTAGGAAATCTCTCTCTCTATAAAACCCTAATAAAATAGACCGAACATAAGAACAACTAAATAGGAGAAACAAGATGGCGGCATAGGGTAGACACCGTATATGCAGCTGTGAACAACTATTTCAGAAAAACCACGAGAAGAACACACGGATACCACTCGCACCCACAGGACGGCTGGCTGAGTGAAAATCCTACAACCAGAGAAGAGTCGGAGACTCAGAGCAGCAGCGGAAGCAAAGTACAGAGGTACGGAGGCGCGCGCACGGGCTCGGGGAAGGGCTGGCACTGGGGGACGCGGTTCTTTTCCAAAACGGAGAGAGCCACAAGTCCCCAGCGGCTCTGAACTCCAGTTCCAGACGAGTTTCGGAGGTCCCACAGACAACCAGAGACTAGCATCAGAAGGAAATCCA
>PVJC01008183.1:11063-40835 GCA_004026665.1 Murina feae | reverse complement strand
ACCACATAGGGGCAGCCATCTTGTGTGTTGGAGTGATGGTCAATTTGCATATCACCTCTTTATTATATAGGATTGTTTTTGTTTTAATTTGATAAAGTTTAATTTATTGATCTCTGTCTTTTATGGATGGTAATTTTTGTGGCATGTTTAAAATTTCTTTTGGCTAACCTTACATCATGAAGATTTTCTCCTACATTTTCTTCTAATAGTTTTATATTTTTACATTTTATATGTAAGACTATGATTTATTTTAATTTAACTTTTGTATAAGATGTGAGTTTTAGATTGAAGTTTTCATTGAGCCAAAGGAAACAAGGTAAATGAAATGTTATAATTATATTCTACTAATTCATTAGTTAGTTTGTTCTGGATACCACCTAATCTTAAAATATTATGTGTTTTATTTATTAACTAGAGGCCATAATTTTCTATTATAAAATAAGAATTCTGTTTTACTGTCAAAAGTAATTTCAGACCATCAAATGACAGTAGTTATATATTTGTATGCCTTGATTGAGAAAATATATATGTACTTATGATTTCAGGACATCTTGCATTTACTTCTTGCATTTCTGACCCAAAATATTCCATTTAAAGTTTGGAACACCAGTATAAATGATATGCTAGCTTCATAAACCACTAATAGAACTTACTTACCATACAGGGATAAAAATTGGTAAGTATGTTGACTATGAGTCTCTTTAACCCTCTATATTACTTTAAAAGTCACTTATATTTTATACTAGAGGCTCGGTGCACGAAAATTTGTGCACGGGGGTTAGGGGCTCCCTCACCAGCCTGCACCTTCTCATAGTCATGAAGTCCTCAGGGGATGTCCTACTGACAACTTAGGTCTGCTCCCCAGGGAGAATGGCCTAAGTTACAGTCTGGCCTCCCTCTGAGGGAGGCGACCTTGCCGGCCGATCAGGGGATAGCACCGCTCCCCTCACCCCACTGCTGCCAATGCAGGCCTTCCTCTGCAGGAAGCGACCAGACAGGGGATCACCTGCCATTTCCACCTGGCCTCCCTCTGCAGGAGGCAACCAGATGAGCTGATCAGGGGATAGTGCCAGACCCCCCCATCACTCCTCTGCTGCCTTCTCCCCATTGCCATTCTCTCCCTCCGCCTGTTGATACGCGCCTTAGCTGGCCTTGGCACTGCCTGCTTGCCAGCCCCGCTCCCCTGCTGACTGGTTGTTCTGCCGTTCAGTCAATTTGCATATTACACTTTTATTATATAGGACTAGGAGCCCGGTGCACAAAAATTTGTGCACTTGTGGGGGGTGTCCCTCAGCCCGGAGTGTGCCCTCTCGCAGTCTGGGACCCTTTGGGGGATGTCCACCTGCTGGCATGCCTGTCCAGCCTGGGTGAGGGGCTGAGGGCCGTTTTCAGGCTGCCCACAGCTCCCACTGACCCAATGTCCCAGCGAGGCTGACTGGAATCAGATTTCTGGGGTTTATATATCTTCTATAATTGAAACATTGTTGCCTTGAGCAGAGGCAACGAAACTTCCTGTTTGCTTTAGCTCCATGGCTTCTATAATTGAAACATTGTTGCCTTGAGCAGAGGCCCAGCTGGCCTAGGCAGGCAGTTTCATCGCTGGTGCAACAGAAGCCTTCTGTTTGCTCTAGCTCTGTGGCTGCCAGCCATCATCTTGGCTGAGTTAATTTGCATACACCTGCTCTGATTGGCTGGCTTGGCTGGTGGGCATGGCTTAGGTGTCTCGGAGTGGTGGCTAATTTGAATATTACTCTTTTATTAGATTAGATGTTATCCTAATTCATTTTATCTTTAGTTATGTAGAAAACAAAATACATTAAAATGTTGCTTGTTACAGTGTTTTAAACTAGAGGATAAAGCTAGTTAATGTGATTTCTATCATTTACATAATATATATTCATTCTTTAGTGGCATTTTTGTTTTGAAAAATATGTTTTAGATCATAAATTGAGTGTTAAAAAAAACTCTTGCTTTAAAGGAAAATATTTATGATGCTTAGTCCAGAAAATATTTTTTCATCAATACAACTATAAAGAATTTCATTTCATAGTTTTATATAGTTTTCTTTGATGTCTTGATCTTTTAATATGATTTTGAAGCATATTATAATACAAATCTGACAGTCCAAACCTCACAGTGTATAACTTATTTATATCAATCCCAGCTGTCACTCCTCGTTTTTTAAAATTTAACATTGCAAATTCTATTAAGGATAAAAAGCTAGGTTCTGTGTATTGAGAAACTTTCAAAATATTATGACAGTTTTCAAATTTAAAGACATATATTGGTCTGGATAATGAAGGGACAGATTTTAGCGAAATGTAACATTATTTATTAATTTCTTCTTATTGAAAATATGTTTTCTCCAGCTTTTCCCTCTTATCAATAACACTGTGATCTACATCTTGTTACAAATTGTGTTTTCCTTTTTTTATTGTTTTTTTGAGATTGGTTCTATAGAAATGAGTTTATGAAGTTAGAGGGTATTAATCTTTACAGAAGCTTTTTATACATTTTTGCTAAATTGTTTTACAAAAAAAAGGTACTACTTTTCATAGCCACTGTTAAGAAACCATTTTTACCAGACTTTGCTTTATGATGCCAGTTACATGAATATATGCTTCATTGTATGATTTGCTGTATTATACCCATTTGAAAAAATATCTAGTACTGCCTTTAATGAGAACCTGTGACCTGGAGAGAGGAAGCAGGTGGATGGATAGAGGAGGAGAAGATAAGGAAACACAGGTCTTATTATCAAAGTTCCAGGTCTCCTTTCAGTGATGAATTCCAGGTGTCCTTTGTATTATTAAAAGTAAACAAATGAAATAAAGAGAGGGGAATAAAAGAACTTGAGCTCAGTCTGGTAAGGCTAGCAGTTAAAGTCTCCTCTAGGCCTAAGATTGAGGTAGGTGAGTAGGAAGGTCTGTCAAATCATGCGCATTCTGTCACATTGGAGTTTAGTTGAGTTTCCACAGAAAACATTTTCAACTTTGGGGCCTTAAAATCAGGTACAGGGAAGACAAGGCTGTATGCTGGATTCTTGAGAAAGGATTTATTTCAGCCTTATAATTATTATTAGTGGCCCGGTGCATGGATTCATGCACATGGAAAGGAAATTAATTAGAAGAAATATTTTAATATTGCTATTTGCCCTTTCTGTATAATAGAAGTGTCAACCAAATTTACGATTGACAATGAGAGATCAAAGCACATGCGTGTGATTGTCACCAGTGAGAGCTTTTTATGTATTGTGCATGCGTGAATCAACGTTTACTTTTAAACCAGAGGCCCAATGCACAAAATTTGTGAATGGGAGATGGTGTCCCTTAGCCAGGCCTGAGCCCTCTCACAATTCAGGACCTCTTAGGGGATGTCTGACTGCTGGTTTAGGCCTGATCGGCAGTCAGATTTCCCTCTTGCAATCTGGGACCCTTACTCCTAACTGAACCGCCACCTGCTCACTCCTTACTGCCCACCTGCTTGCTCCTAACCGCCTGCCTGCTCACTCCTTACAGCTTTGCTCCTTAGCACTGCCATGGAGGCAGAAGAGGCTCCTGCCACTGCCACTGTGCTCGTCATTTGTGAGCCCAGCACTCCTGCTGTGGGAGCGCACTGACCACCAGGGGGAAGCTCCTGTGTTGAGCATCTGCCCTCTGGTGGTCAGTGTGCATCATGGCGACTGGTTGTTCTGGTTGTTCTGCCAGAAGGGTCGCTGGACTTTTATAGATATACTAGAGGCCTGGTACATAAAAATTTGTGCACTTGGGGCGGGGTAGGGGGCCTCAGCCCAGCCCAGCCTGTGGCCTCTTGAAGTCTGGAAACCATTGGGGGATGTCTACCTGCTGGCTTAGGCCCGGTCCCCGGGGGGATCGGGCCTAAGCTGGCAGTCAGACATCCCTCTGACAGACTGGGAGCCCTCGGGGGATTTCCACTTGCCAGCGGGGAGCAGGCCTAAACTGCAGTTGAACATCCTTAGCGCTGCTGAGGAGATGGGAGAGGCTCCTGCCACCACCGCTGTGCTGGCAGCTGGCAGTCTGGCTTGTGGCTGAGCAGAGCTCCCCCTATGGGAGCACACTGACCACCAGGAGGCAGCTCCTGCATTAAGCATCTGCCCCCTGGTGGTCAGTGTGTGTCATAGTAACCAGTCATTCCCAGTGGTTCTGCTGATAGGGTCAATTTGCATATTACCCTTTTATTATATAGGATAGGATAGAGGCCTGGTGCATGGGTGGGGGCCGGCTGGTTTGCCCTGAAGGGTGTCTCATATCAGGGTGGGGTTCCCACTGGGGTGCCTAGCCAGCCTGAGTGAGGGGCTGAGGGCTGTTTTCAGACTGGCCACATCTCCTTCAGGGTAGGGGTCCTTGCTGGATTGCCTGGCCAACCTGGGTGAGTGGCTAATGGCTATTTGCAGGCTGGCCACAGCTTGTTTAGGTGTGGGTTCCCACTGGGGTGCCTAGCCAGTCTGGGTGAGGGGCTAATGGCTGTTTTCAGGCTGGCCACAACCCCCAATGACCCAAGCTCCCAGTGAGGCTGTCTGAAAGCAGGTATCTGGGATTTATTTATCCTCTATAATTTAAACTTTGTTGCCTTGAGTGGAGGCCACAGCTAGCCAGGGCAGCCAGGAAGCTGGGCTTCCTCCATCTCCAGGGCAACCAAGCCACCTGCTTGCTCCAACTCCGTGGCTGCCAGCTGCCATCTTGGTTGGGTTAATTTGCATATAGTCACTCTGATTGGCTGGTAGGCATGGCTTGGGGTGTAGAGGGGTGACACTAATTTGCATGTTTCACTTTTATTACATTATATGTATCCTATCTAATAAAATAGTAATATGCAAATTAGGTGTCACTCCGCCAAAAATGGCCACCCCATAGCCACAAGATGGCAGCACCCATAGCCACATCCTATCTAATAAATGAGTAATATGCAAATTAGGTGTCACTCTGTCACAAAGATGGCCGCCCCCATGGCCACAAGATGGCGGTGCCCATAGCCACATTCTATCTAATAAAATAGTAATATGCAAGTTAGTTATCACTCCATCACAAAGATGGCCTCCCCCATAGCCAAAAGATGGCAGTGCCCATAGCCACATCCTATCTAATGAAAGAGTAATATGCAAATTAGTTGTCACTGCATCACAAAGATGACCGCTCCCATAGCCACATCCTATCTAATAAAAGAGTAATATGCAAAATAAGTGTCACTCTGTCACAAAGATGGCCACCCTCATATCCACAAGATGTCAGCGCTGAAGTGGTCAGGCCTGTTAGCCAGGCAGGTGGTAGGGGAGGCAGGGGGCCCGAGGGGCAGAATAGGCTCTCAGAGGGAGTGGAGGGTCCCCTGCCCAAGCCAGAGGTCTTCGCCAGAGGCCTCAGGCATGAGCAAGGGCAGAGCCGGTGAACAGAGGGGGCAGAGGAAGTGCTGGTGATTGGAGAGGTATGAGGGTGCGCTACCCAAGCATAAGGCCTGGGCCAAGGAAGGCCGGAGATTGCAGGGACCTGGGCTTGCAGAGCCAGCGATCAGAGGGACAGGGACAGAGTGTACAATCGCAGGGGTCTGAACACCCATGGAGCCGGCAAAGCAGGGGTCTGGGGATCCCCTGCCAAGGCCTGCAGTCTTGGCTAGAGGCTCAAGGGTAGAGCTGGCAATGGCAGAGGCCTAGAAGTCTCCTTGTCCAGAGGCTGCAGTGGGGCAGGGGCTGAGCCGGCAATCTCAGGGCCTGGGCAGGTGCAGAGCTGGTGATCGGAGGGGCAAGGGAAGAGCCTGTGATTGCAGGGATCTGGGCATGGCGGAGCTGGCAATGCAGGGGTCTGGAGGTCCTCTGCCCAGGCCTGTAGTCTTGGCCAGTGGCTGCCAGTAGGGCAAGGGCAGAGCTGGCGATGGCAGGGGGCAGGATCAGAGCCGGTGATCGCAGAGGCCTGGGCTCTGTGAAGCCAGTGATTGCAGGGGCCTGGGGGTGGAGCTGGGATTAGAGAGGCAGGGTCAGAGCCAGCAATCAGAGTGAACTACAGAGGAAAAACCTTTTCTTACTGCTCATTGGCTAAGCTGCCTGTGTGCCACTGGTAATATTCTTAGGAATTTGAGTAAAAAGAGTCCAAAAAGGCTATCTAGGGTTTTTCCACCACACTCCTGGAGAAAAAAAATGAAGGTCCATTGCTGGAGGGCTAAGAAATGTCCTATCCTGCCCTAGCCGGTTTGGCTCAGTGCATAATGCCTCAGCCTGCTGACTGCAGGGTCTGGGTTCAATTATGACAAAGGGCATGTACCTAGTTTGCAGGCTCCTCCCTGGCCAGAGCCCAGATCAGGGTTCGTGCAGGAAACAAACAAAGTTTTCCTCTCACTTTAATGTTTCTCTCTGTTTTTCCCTTCTCTTCCACATTCTCTAAAAATCAATGGAAACATATCCAGGATAAAAAAGAAAGAAAGAAATGAATGATGACACATCTTGAAAATGCCTAAAGAAAGTTGTCATTTCTTCATAGTGAAGGGACTGGAGTCCGTGTTGATGAAAACACATTGGTGACTGCTGTGACTGGCAGTGGCTGCAGCAGCGAGGTGATGAGGCTGATTAGCCTGGTTGCCTCCCACAAAGGGAGGCCAAACTGCAGCTTAGGCCCACTCTCCAAGAGGAACAGGGAGCGGGCCTAACCTGTCAGTAGGACACCCCCTGATGGCTCCCAGTATGTGAGAAGGGGCAGGCTGGGCTGAGGAACCCTCTCCGACCCCAGTGCACAAATTTCATGCACCGGGCCCTTAATATGTATATATATGTATATATATGTATACATATGTATATAATATATATATATATAATTAATAAAAAATTTGTGCACTCGGGGGGGGTCCCTCAGCCCGGCCTGTGCCTTCTTGAAGTCTAGGATCCTTCGGGGGATGTCCACCTGCAAATAGCAATCCCCTGGGGGATTGGGCCTAAGCAGGCAGTCAAACATCCCTCTGGCAGCCCAGGAACCCTCAGGGGATGTCCACTTGCCAGTGGGAGCAGGCCTACGCTGCAGTTGGACATTCTTAGAGCTGCTGAGGAGGTGGGAGAGGCTCCTGCCACCACTGCTGTACTGGAAGCTGTCAGCCTGGCTTGTGCTGAGCAGAGCTCCCCCTGTTGGAGCACATTGACCACCAGGGGGCAGTTCCTGCATTGAGCGTCTGCCCCCTGGTAGTCAGTGTGTGTCATAGTAACCTGTCATTCCCAGTGGTTCTTCTGTTAGGGTCAATTTGCATATTACCCTTTTATAATATAGGATATTACCAGTGCATGTCATATGTACCTGCCGGTTGACCAGCCAGCCGGTCAGTCATTTAGCCTTTTATATATATTGATAATGTGGCTGATAGGATTTATATATAGAAGCTTGCTGATTATACGTAGTCTTTTCCTCTAACTTTGGGGCCCAGAAGAAAGTTTTATATAAAACCATTGCATTGTTATTGATTTATCAGTGAATGTTAATATTACTAATTTGAAAATAAAATACATTTTGAACATTTGGTAATGATTATTAGTGGTATGATTTTGAAAGAGCAAAATAACATTCAGCAAAATATAACTGTAGGATGTCATGCATATTGTACCAAACATGAATTTGAAATCAGATTTTATTGTATTTATAATTATATTTTATGTGCACTAGAGTTACATTTTTATAACTTGCTATGCTAAGTCTTCAGATTTAGATAGACTCTTTTTTCAGGTTCATTGCCAAGTTACAATGAAAACCCAATTTTGTATCTCTTGTTTAACAGTTAAGGTTATATCTAAGGTTGCTTTTTAAATCTTCAAATGGCAATAAGATACAGAAGGATGCAAATTATATAAATTTTTAAAACTGAATCTAAGTTGTAACTTTAGCTCATGATTTATTCTATAATACTGAAAATTGCAGACTGTTTCTGCCAAGAGTTTTTTTTTCCTTTTTAAAAATACTTTTAAGATTCAAAACCTTGACATTGTTTTCAGTCATTCACCTAGAATTAATAACTCTTAATTTGAATATTTTTATGTTTATGCCTTTATTACCTTTCTCACTGCCATCTCCTTAGTCTAGACACCAACCGTTTCACCCAAAGGCTAATTAATCATTACCCCCTCATTGGTGTCTTGCTGTAGTTCTTCTCCAGAGAGATGACAGTGAATAGCAGAAGGGTCCTAGTTCTGCTTCCTACTCATCCTATGACCTTGAGCAATTTGGTTAGCCCAAAAAGGATTTTTTAAATGGAGTGTGACAAAGTTTTATATTTTCTGGTTTACTATAGTTCTCTATTAATAAAGAATAATTTATTGAAGTGAAATTTATATAATATAAAATGAACCATAATTGTTCAAATTGAACAATTACACATGTATTTTTATGGATGTATTTAAAATGGCATTAAATACATTCAGAATGTTTTGTAATAACTACCACCTCTATCTAGTTCTGAAACATTTGGATTACTCCAAAGTACAGCCTCTTTCTATTATGCAGCTTTCTCTTCACTCCTTTTACCACCAGTCCTGGCAACCACCAGTTGGCCCTCTTTCTCTGTGAACTTACCTATTCTGGAATTTTATGTAAATGAAATCATACAATGTCTGACCATGTTTGTTTGGCTCCTTTCACTTAACATGATGTTTTGGGGTATAGCCATGTTATAGCATGTGTTAGTATTTTATTTCTGTTGCCATTGTTTGTATATATGCCATTTGTTGATTCATTTATATATTGATGGAAATTTGGGTCATTTCTACCTTTTGGCTATTGTGAACAGTGTTCCTCAATACACACACACACACACACACGCAATACACACACTAGGGGCCCAGTGCACGAAATTTGTGCGGGGGGTGGGGTCCCTCAGCCTGACCTGTAGCCTCTCCAATCTGGGAGCCCTCAGGGGATGTCCTACTGACAGTTTAGGCCTGCTCCCTGTGATTCTCTGCTCTCTGCGGACCTGCCTGCTTGATGCCACCACAGGCCCTGGTGTCTGCTCTCTGTGGGGGCCTGCTTGCCCTTTGCTGCCATGGCCACGGGCAAGCAGGGCCCTGCTGTCTGCTCGCTCACTGTGGGGGACTGCTTGCCCCGCTCTTGGCCACTTACTTGCACACTGGCTCAGAGCACCTGGGTCCCGGGGATGTTCCCATCCCACTCTTGGCTGCTCAGCGCCTGCATACGTAGGCCCGGAGTGGCCAGGGGTCATCCAGGACCCCAGGTACTCCAGGCCTATGCATGGGCCTACAGGCTCAGCGTGGCCTGGGTCCTGAGGATGCCTGACCCCCAACCCAGGCTGCTTGGTGCCAGTGTATGCACAAGTGGCCACCCTGCCCCCAGCCACTCGGTGCCTACATATGCAAATTAGCCTGCCATGTTTTGGGGGGTTGATTTGCATGCTCACCCCTGATTGGCTGTGGGGGTGTCATGAAGGTATGGTCAATTTACATCTTTCTCTTTTATTAGTGTAGATACACTTTTTTTTTAGTACCTGTTTGTTATCTGGGGAAGTGTATGCCAGGAGTATAATTGTGGGGTCATTTGGTAACTGTTTAACTTTTTCAGAAACCACCAAATAGGGGCTGAACCACATTATTTTTTTCACCAGTAATATATGAGTACAGCCCCCTAATATGTCCACTTGACCATGTCTCACATTTTGGTTACCTGTTTGAAAGTATTTAATATTAGGGACTTCTCTATTCCATACTATTCTCATCTGTAAGGGTGAAGACAATAACTACCTTATATGGTTGTTATGAAGATAAATATTATATGTGAAGTGCCTAGTTCAGAGCCTGGCAAATGATAGCCACCAGAAAATGTTTATTTCACATTGCTTTTTGTGAATACTATTGCTAGATGATGCTTTCTCAGCCGTTTGGTCATGCTACTGCTTTGCTCAAAATTATTCATTGGCTCTCAGTTGCTTATAAAATCAATTTTATACTTCTATGCTTGAGGTTCCAAGGTTCTGTATGGTGGATGCACAGAGTTTACTGTATTTATTGCTTAGAATTCATTTCTGTATTCTTTCTCAGGATTTTATCCCTTCTAGAAATGTCTTCCTTCTTACTCTTCCCCTCTTTAAACACTCAGGACACATTCAAGTAAATTTACATATGATTTCCCTAAGCATTTCAGCACATGATCTTTCTCTCATCCTTTGAATTTTTTTTTGTCCTGGTCTGTGCACACTATGTTGAATTTACTCACAAACTGCTGATAATATTTGTTTCATGAGTGCTGGATATATTTTCCCAATAGAATGATAAACTTCTGAAGGCCATATCTAAAACTTTTAAATCTTTCCCAGCAGTTCTAACAGCTCCTGTAGTAAGAGGTACTATACTAAATAGAATTCCAGCTATTAATATTTGGGGAATAAGTATTGTGGAGAAACAAATTATCTGGATAATTGTAAGTTTAACCTTTGAATCCTAGTGTGCTCATTTTAACTGGTATTTGATGGATTTTAAAATAAACATACAAAAAATTTTCTGTCTTCAAATGTAAAAATCTATGACAATAATATGGCTTTTTAATCTTAAATTTTAAAATAGTGTATATGACAGAAAACATAATAAAACATGATTATCACACAGGAAGGAGAAGGAATAATAAATTTACTTAAAGACTTTTGCTGTCACTGTTGTTTGAATTTTTAGCACCTTTCCAAACATTTTGGTCCACAAAAACACAATATTATTTTATGCCAAGAATGTTCATAGCTTAGAAGAACAATTTAGAAGAGAGATTTTTCTGAAACATATATATGTTTTATTAGCATGAAAAAATGAGTTTTCACAACAAGATATAATTGTCTCTAAATTGTCCTTAATATTTTACTTTTAATAATGTTACTGACACATGTAACCTTTAAAATTATGTCTCTAATGTTGTAATAAAAATAGAAAATTTTAGTGCATATATTTTAAATCACTTTTATCTTAAAACCTTTGTAATATTTCCTTGTCTGAATTATATCTATAGCTCTTTGTATTGTGCTTTATAGTTTTCAAAGCACTTTCATAAATCTTTTATCATTCAACTCACATCACTGCATTGAGAGCTAATTAGTTTCATTTTACAAATATCCTGAAAGCATAAATGATTTGTAAAAGATCACATAACTAATAAGTGACAAAACCAGGGCTCAAATCCAATGATTTCTGATTTGAGCTATTTCTCTTCATAAGTTAAATCCTTGAGTTATGTTAGACAGAAAGAAGAGTGATAGAAAATATCACCAAACGGCAATCTGGTTTTGTTAGGTGTAATGGTACAATTATCTTACAATAAAATAATTTCTATCTTTATGCAAACCTTTAGTTCTGAAATGAGTTTTTTCTAATTGATATAGAAAAGGATTAAAGTTTCAATCAAAATGTTCTTTCTCTTAACTATTAGATTGCTCATAATAGTTCAGTTTCTGATAACTTAAAATAATTTTTAGGGTAAAAAAAATTTTTTTAGGGTAATGTTTTATGCCTGCCAATATTTTTGTCATAAACCTAAGGTCATGCATTTCAGAGCCCCTTTGCTGGGTTAGAAGCTGGTTAAGTATTATCTAATCTAATAAAAGAGTAATATGCAAATTAACCATCTCTCTGGGACACCTAAGCCACACCCACCAGCCAAGCCACACCCACCAGGCAATCAGAGTGGCTGTATGCAAATTAACCCAGCCAAGATGGCGCTGGCAGCCATGGAGCTAGAGTAAACAGCAGGCTTCTGTTGCAACTGCCTCCCTAGGCTGGCTGAGCCTCTGCTCACAGTAACAATGTTTCAATTATAGAAACCACAGAGCTGAAACAAACAGAAGGCTTCCTTACTTGCCTAGGCCTCAGCTCAAAGCAACAGTGTTTTAATTATAGAAGATAAACCCCAGAAACCTGATTCCAGCCAGCCTCACTGGGATCTTGGGTCAATGGGAGCTGTGGGCAGCCTGAAAGCCTGAAAAAGACCCTCAGCCCCTCACCCAGGCTGTACAGGCACCCCATAGGGACCTGAACCCTGAAGGGACTGTGAGCAGCCTGAAAATGGCCTCAGCTCCTCACTCAGGGTGCCCAGGCACCCCAGTAGGGACCCAAAACCTGAAGGGGCTGTGGGCAGCCTGAAAACAGCCCTCAGCCTGTCACCCAGGCTTGCGACACCCCAGTGGGGTGAGGGTCCACACTGGGGAGCTTGGCCAGCCTGCAAACAGCCATCAGGCCCTCACCCAAGCTGGCCAGGCATGACAGCAGGTGGACATCCCCTGAGGGGGTCCCAGACAGCGAGAGGGCACAGGCCAGGCTGAGGGACCCCCCAAGTGCACAAATTTTTGTGCACCGGGTCCCTAGTATTATTAAAAAGATAGATGAGTTACACACCCTTGCACATTATATCCAGGTAAGAAGCTATGCTTAGGAATCGTATTTAATAAAAGGCTAATATTCAAATTGTCCCTTCAACTGGGAGTTTGACCAGGGTGCACGGCCCCACCCTGACAGTCCCCCCACCCTGATTGGGGGCGGGACTGGCCCTTCAATCACCCACAGCCTCTCCCCCTGGGTAGTCCCTCCCCTGACCGCCCCTCCACCCTGATCAGGGGCAGTGCCAGCCTGTCAACTTCCCAAGTCCTCTCCCTCTGGCTGGCCCAGCCCAGTTAGCACCGATTGGAGCAGGCCAGCCGGACCACACCCATGCATGAATTCGTGCACCGGACCGCCAGTAAGTCATAAGTGCCTTACTCAGTCTTCTGCAGCCTTAGGTTTTATTCTAAGTCGTTACCTACTAAGCCAAGTCCTGACCTTTTTCTTCATAGCCATATGATCTTGAAAATCTCAATACCGTCTAAAGTTCAGTCTAACTTTAAATATTTCTGGTATTGAGAACTACAAATGAGATTTACAGGATAATGCTGTATTGTTTCCAGGGAGTATAGAAAACCATGCTACTACCCTAGTTTAAAACTGACAGGTGTTTTACTTTATAGGTTGCTAACCACTGATCTGTGAGTCCAAGACATAGCCTGATCTATTGTGAGAGAGGCTTTCTTGTAGAACAAACCTGAAAAATAGAGCAAGTGATTGAAAAATTTATTTTATTTTATCTAAATAAGTAGTTGTCAGAGTTTTTTCCTCCTCATTTTGACTACTGCTTGGTGGTGTGTTGACAGTATATATTCATATCCAGCTTCACTAACTGCCTTTGTGAACTTGGGCATCTCATTTCCCATTTACTTTGTTTTACTTTCATCACCTATAAATGGATATATTAATAGTGCATAGCTGCTAGTGATGTTGTTCTGATGTTTAAATGAGTTAACATTTGCAAAACACTTAGAACATGCCTGGTACATAGTTAGTATTGAATAAATGTTAGCGATTGTTCTGAAAGGTAGTATACTATGGTGATTAAGTTCTCAAGTCAGATGGTTTGGGTGCCTTTTCTAGATCCATTCCTCACTGAAAAAAAATCATTGGAAAGTTGTTAAAGTTAGCTGAACATCGTTTTTTTTTTTTTTCATTTATGAAATGGGAATAATAATAATGTGTTTTTTAGAGTTTTTATGAGACCTAAATAAATTAATGGGATAATGTGTTTAGAACAGCACCTAATTGCAATCGAATGTTCTGTAAAAACAAACAAAAACCGAGTGGCTTTGTGGCATAATGAAAGAAGAGATATAGAGCCAGATATCTTCCTCATACCGGTATGTATATACAGTTAGAAGTTACCAAGAATTAAGAATGGTGCTTTTCAAAAGAAATAAATGAATGAAATCTTAAATCGTTTTAATTGACTTGGGCATTGGTTCAAACCATTTTGTCATCAAATATGGTTTCTGCAAACTTCAGAAATTCTACATAAAATGTAATAGATTATATGCAAAATCAAATTAATAATGTTAATTTAACTTCCAGCTTCCAATTCTGAATGAGATTTTTGGCTTTATATCAAGCTAAAAATATATAATAGTGTTTCCTAAGAAATATCATTAAGTAAATTGCTTTCAAAAAGTATAAGTTGTTTTAGCATCAGTTACATGTTTATATTTGAGTGACCATTATTTATCCCTAGTAATATTTAGTAAGAAGAAAGCTATTAGCTACAGTCAAACAATACCACAGCAACTTGCCATGTTTGAGCAGATGTTAAGCAGACAGTAGTTGAATGTTAATTTTGAGAGGCTGGTACGTTTAAGCCTAGCTGAAGTATGTTGCATGTGGGCTTTCTAGACTCGAGTACAATGCTGGATCTCTGGGGAGAATTTTAAAGCTAAACCTCTTTCTTTTGGGTCTTCTATATGGACTCTCTCAAGTCAGTATAAAGCAGATCATCCCTAGGCTAAAGCCCTTCAGCTTTTGTTATTGGGCTCTGTAGACCTGTAATTAGGCCTCCTGGCAGGCCTTGCAGGCCAGTTAATGGTCATATGGAGTTTCTGTGAGGCAGACTGGCTTTGTATAAATCCTGAGTAGGAATATGTTTATGGGTCACTTCCTACCAGGACCATGCTTTGTCCTTATGCCCTGCGGGCTAACAGGAGCAGATTCCCTTGACCATGGACTGTTCAGTTTGCAACTCAAAATCTACTCCACTAATCCCCAGTGTAAACAGAGGATTTAGAAGGGCTTCTGTCACTTACAGTTGCCAATTCACTTGGGTATCTGTGAATTTATTTTCCCTTAGACTTCATTATTGAAAGATTGACAAGTGTATAAAATTTGGACATTTGTTTATATATTAAGTTTGCAGTTTCTTTTTCAATGGTTTTAGAATAATTGTCAATAAATTATTTGAAACAGAATTATGTAATGAGTTTTTATTAATCACTTTTTAATATTTCTGATTTTAAGCCATTAAACATTTTTGACTGATAACCAACCTTTTCCTATAAGAAAAATTGTAGGTCTGTGTTTTTTTTGTGTTTTTTTTGTGAAAGTAAAATAATACTATATAAAGAAATGTACCAAAGAGTGATCAATACAGATTTCAGATAAGTCAAAGCAGTAATTAATTCAAAACTCTTCTATATTAGATATTTTTATATTAAGTAAAAATTTCATTTTATGTAGCAGAACTTTTCAAGGAGGAATATCAAATCCGTTATAAAGTGCTTAATAAAATTGTGTTTCATAAAGTATTTAAATATTAAGTGTGTCATTCATTTAATATCTATTATGTGGTAAGCACTTTTTAATGTTTTAGTATATTATAAATATTGTAAATAATTGATGTGTTTTCTAGCCAAGCAAAATATTTGGATTTTGAGAAGCCATGATTGAGATTTCTTGTGTTCTTTTTTAAATTTTTATTTAATTATTTACTTCATCATAGTTTTTGCTTTGTTGCTCGAATTATATTAGGATTTGATTCTAAAGTGTGTAAGTTTTAGGTATGCTCTGCAAAGAACAGTTACCTGTCTTCCTCTGAGGCAGTTTTTCTTTTTGGGGAAAGCAAATGATGAATACTTTCCCAGGTCTCATCTAGTAAACCAGTGCTCAGTATTTTGCATTTTGTGATGTAAAAATGGTTCATGACAGATGTGGCTGAAAAGACCACATACGTAGACTGTATGATTTTAGTCTGGTGGAACTAATAGGATCACTCATTACATTTTAGACCCTGGGGTTTCTTTTTTCTTTCATGATAATAATAATAAAAAAAAAAACCTGTTTAAATAGAGTGGCCCTTTTTCTGTGTGAGTACAACATCTCCTAAATTTAGAGTTGATGGCAACAAATCAGCAAAAAATCATTTCTGTCTTCCAAAAAAATTATTTAAGGTTAACTGTTATTTTTTAATTGTTATGTCATCCCATAAAACTTAAAACTTTGTTCTATTTTTGTGAAGTATTTGCTTGAACTTTATTTAACAAAACTAGAAAATACATTTCTTCGGAAACTTAAGACCTGTGAATTAAATTGAGTTATATGTTAATAAAAACAAGTTTTGTAAATGTTGAAATAATTAATGGCAGCAAAATACATTATACAGTAGGAATTTTTGGTTTGCTTACAGCTAGGACAATTATAGCATAGTCTGTTTTTCTTTTTTAATGTACACAGTGTATTTATTGAAATAAAAAATATTTGTTTTCTATTTTGGAATTCAAAAATGGAAGGTCCTGAACAGTATGAAATGGAAGAGTGGTTCTATTTTAGTTTTGACCAAAAGTTTATATTTACATTGAAATATTCTGGTATTAATATCACAGTGTTAATAGTGGTTATTATCCCTGGGTGTGGGATTTAAGGTTATTAAAATTTTCTTTGGCTTGTTTTAATTTTCTGATTGTTTTGTAATTATGAAGAGAACTTAAGAGGTTATAATAAAGGTTTAACTTAAACTTGATAAAATTCCCCAATATTTATTATGAAATTTAGTGAGTTTTGAAAATATATACAGTCATGTAACTGTAACTACCAACATGTTTTGTAAAGAACATTTACATTAGTCCACAAAGTTCCCTTGTACTCCTTTGAAGTCAATTCTCTTTCCCCATTTCAGACCTTAGCAATCACTAATCTGCTTTATGTCACTGTCATTTTGCTAGTTTCAGAATGCCATCCATATAAGTGGAATCGTAGAGAATGTAGACTCTTGTCTGTGGTCTTTCACTTGGGATAATGCTTTTCAAATTTCTCTGCATTGTTGTGAGCATACTTTTTATTATTACTGAGTAGTATTCCATTGCAGGGCCATACCAGTCTGTTCATTCATTCAGCAGTTGGTGGACCGGTGGATTGTTCCCAGTTTATGGATTTAATGATTAAAACTTATATGAACATTTGAGTATAAGTCTTTATAAACATATTTTCATTTCTCTTAAATAAACATTTAGGAATTGAATTGCTTGATTACATGGTTGTGCCATTTTAACTTGATAAGAAACTGCCAAACTGTTTTTTCCAAAGTGGCTATACATTTTGTTTTTGTTTGTTTTATTAATATATTTTATTGATTTTTTACAGAGAGGAAGGGAGAGGGATAGAGAGTTAGAAACATCAATGAGAGAGAAACATCAATCAGCTGCCTCCTGCACACTCCCCACTGGGGATGCGCCCGCAACCAAGGTACATGCCCTTGACCGGAATCGAACCTGGGACCTTTCAGTTCGCAAGGCAAAGCTCTATCCACTGAGCCAAACCAGTTAGGGCCCATTTTGTGTTTTCACAGTGATGTGTGAAAGTCCCATTTGTTCCGCATCCTTGACATCACTTGGTGTTGTCAGTATTCTGCTGTTTAATTTCAGCAATTCTTTTGGAATGTGTTATATTCTATTTGTCTCTAAAGTGCATTCTTGTGATATTTCATGAGGTTGAACATCTTTTCATGCAATCATTTGTCATCAGAATACTTTTGTAAAGTATCTGCTTGTTTCTGTTGTCCATTTTAAAGGAATTGTTTACATTAGTGACCCATACATTTATTAATATAGTAGAGGCCTGGTGCACAAAAATTTGTGCACTCAGCGGCGGGGGTTGGGGGGGTCCCTCAGCCCGGCTTGTGCCCTCTCACAGTCTGGGATCCCTTGGAGGATGTCCACCTGCTGGCTTAAGCCTGCTCCTGGGGAGATCAGGCCTACGCTGGCAGTCAGACATCCCTCTGGCAGCCCGGAAGCCTCAGGGGATGTCCACTTGCCAGCAGGAAGCAGGCCTAAGCTGCAGTCAGACATCCTTAGCCCTGCTGAGGAGGCAGGGGAGGCTCCCACCACCACCACTGTACTGGCAGCCATCAGCCTGGCTTGTGGCTGACCAGAACTCCCCTTGTGGGAGTACACTGACCACCAGAGGGCAGCTCCTGCATTGAGCGTCTGCCCCCCTCGTGGTCAGTGTGTATCATAGTGACCAGTCATTCCCAGTCCTTCTGCTGTTAGGGTCAATTTGCATATTACCCTTTTATTATATAGGATAGGATAGAGGCCTGGTGCATGGGTGGGGGCCGGTTGGTTTGTCCTGAAGGGTTTCCCAGATCAGGGTAGAGGTCCCGCTGGGGTTCCTGGCCAGCTGGAGTGAGGAGCTGATGACTGTTTGCAGGTTGGCCAAGCCTTCCCAGAAGGAACCCTCACCCCATGAGGGTGTGGCCAGCCTGGGTGAGTGGCTGATGGCTGTTTGCAGGCTGGCCACAGCCCCCAGTGACCCAAGCTCCCAGTGAGGCTGGGTGGAAGCAGGTATCTGGAATTTATTTATCTTCTATAATTGAAACTTTGTTGCCTTAAATGGAGGCCACAGCAGGCCAGGGCAGGTGGGAAGCTTGGCTTCCTCCATCACTGGGGCAACCAAGCCTCCTGCTTGCTCCAGCTCAGTGGCTGCCGGCTGCCATCTTGATTGGATTAATTTGCATATAGTTACTCTGATTGTTTGGTGGGCGTGGCTTGGGTGTAGCAGCATGACACCAATTTGCATGTTTCTCTTTTATTAGTGTTGATTCAGAATACAAGTCAGATTTATACTTTATAAATATTTTCACCTATATTTGCCTATTTATTTTCTTCAAAAAAATGCTTTTTAAATTAATAAATAAAATACACTTTTTAGTGTGAATTCTTTGATTTTTGGAAAGTACAAATAGTGTATAACAACACCCAGAATTAAGATATGGAATAGCTCTAGCCAGTTTGGGTTAGCAGATAGAGCCTCGGCCTGTGGACTGAAGGGTTTGATTCTGATCAAGGGTACATGCCTAGGTTGCAGGCTCAATCCCCAGTAGGGGGCATGCAGAGGCAGCCAATCAATGATTCTCTCTCATCATTGATGTTTCTATCTCTCTCTCCCTCTCCCTCCTTCTCTGAAATCAATAGAACCATATTTAAACATAGCAGATACAGAACAATTTTATCATCCATCAGGATTTCCCCATTATCCTTTGTCATGAACCTCTCCCACCATTCCTAGCTCCTGGAAACACTGATCTATTTTTTGTCCCTACAGTTTTGACTTTTCCAATATGTCATGTAAATGGAACAATATATTAAGCAGCTTTTTAAGTCTGGCTGCTTTGACCTAGTGTAATACTTTTGAGATTTATCCATGTTGTTGCATATGTCAGCATTCTTTTATTACTGAGTAGTGTTCCATAGGGTGGAATTAATGGAAAGTATTTAGGTTTTCAATTTTGTACGATTATGAACTAAACCAATAGGACAGTGTCAATAGGATTTTGTGTGGACTTAGGGTTTTGTTCTACTTTGGGTAAATACCTACAAACTAGGGTTGCTGGATAGTATAATTTATGTTTAACTTTATGAGAAAGGGTTTTCCAAAGTGGATAGACCATTTTACATTCTCTGTGAGAAATGAAATTGTTTCACATCCTTGTCAGTACTTAGTAGTACAGTTTTTGTTTTTCTTTGGTCATTCCAATAGGTGTACAGAGGTATTTCATTGTGGTTTTAATCAAATTTCCTTTATGATGAATGTTGTTGAGCATGTCTTTATGTGCTTGTTTGCCATCACAGATCCTTTTTCCCCATTTAAAAAAAAATTGGATTATTTGTTTTTCACTAGCTGAGTTTTGAAAGTTATATATATTCTGGGTAAAAGTTCTTTATAAGATGTGATTTGCAAATATTTTCATATTTTATGGCATATTTACATTCTCTTAACAGTGTCTTTTGAGAATTCCTTAATGTGAAGTCCAGTTTATCTGATTTCTCTTTTGTGTTGGTGCTTTCAGTATAATATCTGAGAAATTTTTGCCTAACAAGCGAACACAAGGACTTGCTTCTGTTTTCTTCTAGAATTTTCATAGTTTAGATTTTACATTTAGAACTATGTCCCATTTTACAGTATTTTATGTGTATTATGTGAAGTATGGGTTGAAATTTTTTGTTGTTGTTGTGTGTGTTTTTTTGGATATGGTTATCTAAAAATGTGACCCAGTAACATTGTTGAAAGATATTTTTCTCCACTGAATTGTCTTTGTACTTTTGTAAAATTTCAGTTGCCCAAATATGACTAGGTCTATTACGAATTCTCTGTTCTGTTCTGTTGAACTATATGCCTATCTATCCTTTTGCCAGTACTGCACTGCCATGATTACTGTAGCTCTATAGTGAGTTTTGAAAGCAGTTAGGAAGTCCTTCAGTTTTGTTGTTTTTTCAGAATGCTTTGGCTATTCTTGTTTCAAGTGCAGGTTTTTGTATGGATAAGTTTTCAACTCCTTTGGTTAAATACCAAGGAGTGTAGTTGCTGAATCACATAGTACGAAGTCTGTTTAGTTTTGTGAGTAGCTGCCAGATTATTTTACAAAGTGGCTATACCATTTTTGCATTCCCATCAGCAATAATTGTGATTTTTCTGTTGCTCCATCTCCTTTCATTTTGGCCATTCTAATATGTGTATAATAGTATCTTATTGTTGTTTTTATTTGTAATTTCCTAATGATATTGTTAAATATTTTTATATTTTTACTTACCATCTGAATATATTCTTTGATAAGGTATCTGTTAAAGTTTTTTCCTCCCATTTTAAAATTGGGCTGTTTGTTTTCTTGTTGAATTTTAAGTGTTCTTTGTATATTTTAGATAACAGTCTACTATCAGATGTGTCTTTTGCAAATATTTTTGCCCAGTCTGTGACTGGCATTCTGATTCTCTTAACATTGTTTTTCACAGAGCAAAAGTTTTTAATTTTAATGAAATCCAGTTCAGCAGTTCTTTCTTTCATGGCTCATGCCGTTGGTGGTACTTTGCCCATCTATTTTATTTTTAGACTTTATGAGTTATTTTGTTTTTGGTGTCTTTGTGTGTAGCCTATAGTTAGGTCTTGCTTTTTCAAATTAATTTGAAAATCTGTTTAATAGGAGAATTAAGCCTGTTGACATTTATTGATATGAATAACATGTATGGTGTAAACTGTACCATATCATTTTATAATTAGTTCATTATGTTTTCCCAATAATTATTTTATAAGCTTGTCTTTTCAGTGTTAACTCTGTAGGCAATTAGTGTTTTTCTTATTGACTTTTCTCTGTTCTTAATATCTTATCAGTATTTGTATCTGTTGTTTTTGCGTGTTATTGCTATGATGATATTTCTTTTTTATCCTATTTGCTAATTATGACATACAGAATTTTAGAAGTTTTATTTAGTCAACTCTATTAATCTTTTACTTAACCATATTCCTTTCGCTGTGTTTAAGCTTAGAAAACTACCTAGAGTTAGCCATATTGTGAGTTTAAGGGCACAGTCCTCCAGACTTTTGATCCTAACTACAAGTACAGAGCTTTCTTCAAACCACCTTCACATCTGATGATGCCTCACCAGAAAGACTCAGAGATATCATTGAAAATTACTGTTCTTATGGTCACACTTAGTACAGGGAAATGATATAAATTAGAACCATTCAATGTGGAAGAGACATAGGGCTGAGTCTAGGAGTGTTCCAAGGGAAGTTCTTTTCTTCCTCCAGACGCGTCACCCACCTCAAATCAATAAGTGACCATAGTCATGAGGTATTGCCAACCCAGGAAGCTCACCTAAGCTTCAGTGTCCAGAGATTTTTATCCAAGCATCATTAATAGGCTTGGTTGATTGATTCATTGCTTATTTCTTTGAAGTCAGTCTCCAGCCCTACCCTGTTTCTGGAGATTGGCCTGAAATGTGGTCCAAAGCCTCAGCCCTATAATCTAATAGTGATCTTTTTGTCCTGGCCAGCCCCCATACTAATCCTGTTGGATGTGGTTGTCTCCACCCTCAGTCACCTCAAAATTGTGGCCCACCATCTAATATAATAAAAGAGTAATATGCAAATTGACCCTCACTCCGTTACACCCACAAGCCACACCCACCAACCAATCAGGAGCAAATATGCAATAAACCCAACAAAGATGGTGGTTAAATTTGCATACTGCAAGTGGGGCGGGCAACGCCAGATGCTGCCAGCCAGTCTGGGCCCCAGATCAGGGACCCAGAGAGGTGGGCCAGGCAGCGCCAGATGCCACCTGAGGGGTCTGGACCCCAGATCGGGGATGGGGCGGGCAGCGCCAGATGCCACATTAGGGACTGTGGAGGCGGGGCAGGAAGCGACAGACACCAGCCGGGGTCAGCCCCCAGATCGGGGATGGGGGAGGCAGGGCGGGCAGCACCATGCACCACTGCAAGGTCCGGGCCTCTGATCTGGGTCCCAGGGAGGTGGAGCAGGCAGTGTCAGAGCCACCCATTGTGTCCGGGCCCCAGATCGGGGACGAGGGATGCAGGGCAGGCAGCGCCAGACACTGCCCACAGAGTCCACCGAGGGTCTGGGCCTCCCATCAGGGACTGGGGAGGTGGGGAAGGTAGCACCAGACACCACCCGCGGGTTCTGGGCCTCCAATCTGAGACCCAGGGAGGCAGAGCAGGCAGTGCAGATGCCGCCTGTGGGGTCTGAGCCCTGATCAGGGTCCCAGGGAGGAGCGGTGGGCAGCTCCAGATGCCACTTGTGGGGTCTTGGCTCCAGATCAGGGATAGGAGAGGCGGGGCAGGCAGAGACAGACACCACCTGGGGAGATGGAGCAGGCAGCACCGCCCAAGGGGTCCAGGCCCCAAATCAGGGATGGGGGATGAGAGGTGGGCAGCACCAGGCACCACTGCAGGATCCAGGCTTCTGATCTGGGACCCAGGGAGGCGGCAAGGGCACCGCCAAACACTACTGCAGGTCCGGGCTTCCCATTGGAGACCGGGGAGGTGGGGCAGGCAGCGCCAGATGCCGCCTGGGGTCTGGGCCCGAGATTGGTAATGGGGGAGGCAAGGTGGGTGGCACCAGAGTCCAGGCCCCATATTGGAGACAGGGGAGGCGGGGTGGACAGCACCAGACACCATCCAGGGAGGCGGAGCAGGTAGCATCAGGCGCCACCTCAGGGTCCAGGATTCCGATCTGGGACCCAGGGAGATGGAACAGGAGTGCCAGACACTGCCTGTGGAGTCTGGGCCTCTTATCTGGGACCCGGGGAGGCAGAGTGGGCAGTGCCAGACGCCACCGCAGGTCCAGGCCTCCCATCGGGGACTGGGATGGTGGGGCAGGCAACGCCAGATGCCACTCACAGAGTCAGAGCACCAGATCAGGGACAGGGAGGCGGGGCAAGCAGCACGAGATGTTGCCCATGATTGGGGATGGGGGAGGTGGAGCAGGCAGTGCCAGGCACCACCACAGGGTCCAAACTTCCCATCTGGGACCCAGGGAGGTGGAGCGGGCAGTGCCAGACACCACCCATGGAGTCCGGGCCCCAGATCGGGGATGGGGGAGGCAGAGCGGGCAACTCCAGATGCTGCCTGCGGGGTCCAGGCCCTGATCAGGGACCCAGGGAGGTGGGCGGGCAACGCCAGATGCCACCTGCGGGGTCCAGGCCCCAGATCGTTGACAGGGGAGGTGGGGCAGGCAGCACCAGACACCACCTGGGGAGGCAAACCGTGAAACACATGCCCTTAACAAAATTCAGGAGGTATTCACATTACATGGAATGAAATGTTCACATTTCAGACTTCCAAACTGTCCTTTATTAATGAATACAAATATATGTGATTAATCATATGAGCGACAACAGGCAGAGGTTTTCATAAATTCTCTGAATGATGAACATTTGGCAGCCTTTCAGACTATAACTTCAGCCATCGAAGATCAAACTGTACACCCCAAATGCTTTTTCTTGGATGGTCCAGGTGGTAGTGGAAAAACATACCTGTATAAAGTTTTAATACATTATATTAAAGGTCGTGGTGGTATCGTTTTACCCACAGCATTTACAGGAATTGCTGCAAATTTACTTATTGGTGGAAGAACCTTTCATTCCCAATATAAATCACCAGTTCCATTAAATGAAACTTCAATTTCTAGAGTCGATATAAAGAGTGAAGTTGCTAAAACCATTAAAAAGACCCAACTTCTTATTATTTTTTCATATCTTTATTGTTCATATTATTACAGTTGTTCCTCTTTTTTCCCCCATAGCTCCCCCTCCTCCCAATTCCCTCCCCACCCTCTGTCCTTACCGCCCCCCACTCTCCTCCTCCATAGGTATATGATTTTTGTCCAGTCTCTTCTCACACCCCCAACACCCCTTTCGCCCTGAGAATTGTCAGTCCACTCCCTTTCTGTGCCCCTGATTCTATTCCATTCACCAGTCTATTCTGTTCATCAGTGGTTTTTTTTATTCACTTGATTTTTAGGTTTACTTGTTGATAGAAATGCACTGGTTGTTCATAATTTTTATCTTTACTTTTTCCTCCTCTTCCTCTTCTGAAAGCATACCTTTCAGCATTTCATATAATACTGGTTGGGTGGTGATGAACTCTTTTAGTTTTTCCTTGTCTGTGAAGCACTTTATCTGACCTTCAATTTTAAATGATAGCTTTGCTGGGTAAAGCAATCTTGGTTGTAGGTTCCTGCTATTCATCACTCTGAATATTTATTACCACTCCCTTCTGGCCTGCAAAGTCTCCATTAAGAAATCAGCTGACAGTCATATGGGTGCCCACTTGTAGGTAACTGACTGCTTTTCTCTTGCTGCTTTTAAGATTCTCTCTCTGTCTTTTGCCCTTGGCATTTTAATTATGATGTATCTTGGTGTGGTCCTCCTTGGATTTTTTTTGTTTGGGATTCTCTGTGCTTCCTGGACTTGTAAGTCCATTTCTTTTATCAGGTAGGGGAAGTTTTCTGTAATTATTTCTTCAAATAGGTTTTCAATATCTTGCTCTCTCTCTTCTTCTGGCACCCCTATAATTCTGATGTTGGTACGCTTGAAATTGTCCCAGAGACTTCTTACACTATCTTCATATTTTTGAATTCTTTTTTCTTTTTGCTTTTCTGGCTAGGTGTTTTTTGCTTCTTCGTATTTCATATCTTTGACTTGATTCTTGCGATTCTCTCGTCTGCTGTTGGATCTCAGTATATTATTCTTTATTTCAGACAGTGTATGCTTAATTTCTAGCTGATCCTTTTTCATATCCTCAAGGGTCTCACTAAATTTATCGGTAGTCTCTAAAATATTCTTGAAAAACCTTATAACCGTGGTTTTGAACTCTATATCCAGTCGTTTGCTTTCCTCCATTTCTGTCATTTGTGATCTGTTTCTTTGTCTCTACAGTTTGGCTGCTTCCCTATGTTGACAGAGTGGCTTTCTGTGCTAGGTGTCCTATAGGGCCCAGTGGCTCAGTCTCCTCAATTACCTGAGGTGGATACTCTTGGTGCACTGCTTTGTCAGCTTTCTGCACAGTCTTGTTGTAGCTAAGCCTTAATTGCTATTGGTATCATGGGGAGGAATTGACCTCCAGGCCACTTGGCTGTGAGAATCAGCTGTGTCTATGGTGGGAGAACTTCTGTGCTGGAGACACCCTTATGGGGCCAGACTTGCTCCAGTGGGGCTTTGGTGCTCACTAAGTCTGCCCCCTGAGTGTGTCCCTTATGGATCTGAGGAGTTGTAGACTGGGTGGTCCTGCTTTGACCACTGGGTTCACTGTCTCTTGGAACTCTAAGGAGGTGCTATTTTAGCTTCTGCCTGAGGTTTCCCAGCCTTTTATATGCAAAAGCCTCTGTGTGCAGCTTGGGTTAGGCGGGGTCTACAGGGTGGAGCAACCAGCTATGGCTGATTCTCAGCCCTGCCCTAAGAGGCACCGAGTCAAGTGACCCTCGGCACTGCCAAGAGAAAACTTCTCTAAAGATCCTCCTGGTGCCAGATGGTGCCAGACAGTCCAGCTCCTCCCCATAGAAGTCTGAGTCCCCAGAAACTCGCCTGGAACTGGAGTTCAGAGCCGTCAGGAGCTTTGTACCTTCCTCTGGTACGAAATGCTGCCAGCCTTTTCCAAGAGCCCCTTCGCGTGTGCCTCCGTACCTCTGCACTTTACTTCCACACCTCCTCTGAGTCTCAGTCTCTTTCTAGTTGTAGAATTTCCACTCAACCAGCCTTTCTGTGGGTCTGAGTGGTGCCCATTTTTTCATTTCGTTGTAGTTTTGAAATGGTTGTGCGAGGCAGCAATTTCCGGTCTTTCCTTATGCCGCTAGCTTGGATTCTCCCCAACTTCTTATTATTGATGAATCCACCATGGTATCCAGTCATACTATAAATGCCATAGACAGATTAGTAAGATAAATTATGAATTTGAATGTTGCATTTGGTGGGAAAGTTCTCCTTCTCAGAGAGGATTTTCGACAATGTCTCAGTATTGTACCGCATGTTATGCAACCGGTCATAGTACAAACAAGTTTAAAGTACTGTGATGTTTGGGGATGTTTCAGAAATTTGTGTCTAAAACATATGAGATCAGAGGATTGTGCTTATAGTGAATGGTTAGTAAAACTTGGAGATGGCAAACTTGATAGCAGTTTTCATTTAAGAGTGGATATTATTGAAATTCCCCATGAAATGATTTGTAATGGATCTATTATTGAAACTACCTTTGGAAATAGTATATCTAATAAAAGTGTAATATTGAAATTGACCCTTTCTTCAGGATGCCTAAGCCACACTCACCATCCAGTCAGAGTGACTGTATGCAAATTAACCCAGCCAAGATGGAGGCCCATAGTCACGGAGCTGCTAGAGTAAACAGGCAGCTTCCGTTGCAGCAGGAGTAAGCTGTTTGCCGGCCACCTGGGACTCTCTGTGCTCCAGGCAACAACATATTTGCAACATTGTCTCAATTATAGAAGCCTCAGAGTGATGGAGGAAACTGCCTGCCTAGTCTACTAAGGCAACATTCTTTCAATTTTAGAAGCCACAGAGCTGAAACAGACAGGAGGCTTCGTTACCTGCCTAGGCCTCGGCTTAAAGGAACAATGTATCAATTTTAGAAGATAAACAAACCCCAAAAACCTGCTTCCAGCCAGCCTTGCTGGGAAATTGGGTCTGTGGGAGCTATGGGCAGCCTGAAAACCTGAAAACAGCCCTCAGTCCATCACCCATGATGGCCACACCCCAATGGGGTGAGGGATCCCACTGGGGGGCTTGGCCAGCCTGCAAACAGCCATCAGCTCCTCACCCAGGCTGGACAGGTACCCCAGTAGGCACCCAAAACCTGAAGGGATTGTGGGCAGCCTGAAAGCCTGAAAACGGCCCTCAAGCCTGCACCCAGGCTGGCCACAGCCCAATGGGGTGAGGGGACCCCACTGGGGGGCTTGACCAGCCTGCAAACAGCCATCAGCCCCTCACCCAGGCTGGACAGGCACCCCAGTAGGGACCCAAAACCTGAAGGGACTGTGAGCAGCCTGAAAACGCCCCTCAGCTCCTCACCCAGGCTGCCCAGGCACCCCAGTAGGGACCCAAAATCTGAAGGCAGCCTGAAAATGGCCCTTAACCCCTCACTCAGGCTGACCACACCCCAATGGGGTGAGGGTCCACACTGGGGGGCTTGGCCAGCCTGCAAACAGCCATCAGCCCCTCACTTAGGCTGGGCAGGCACGCCAGCAGGTGGACATCCCCAGAGGGGACCCAGATTGCGTGAGAGGGCACAGGCCGGGCTGAGGGACCTCCTGAGTGCACAAATTTTTGTGCACTGGGCCCCTAGTTTATAGATAATATTAAAAATATATCTAAATGTGCAATTCTTTGTCTAAAAATTGAGCATGTTCAAAAATTAAATGAAATTTTGGATGTACTTGATGGAGATTTTCACACATATTTGAGTGATGATTCGGTTGACTCAACAGATGATGCTGAAAAGGAAATTTTCCCATCGAATTTCTTAATAGTATTACTCCTTCAGGAATGTCGTGTCATAAATTAAAATTAAAAGTAGGTGCAATCATCATGCTATTGAGAAATCTTAATAGTAAATGGGGTCTCTGTAATGGTACTAGATTTATTATCAGAAGATTACAACCTAACATTATCGAAGCTGAAGTATTAACCGAATCTGCAAAGGGAAAGGTTGTTCTGATTCCAAGAATTGATTTGTCCCCATCTGACACTGGCCTCCCATTTAAATTAATTCAACAACAGTTTCCCGTGATGCCAGCCTTTACAATGACTATTAATATATCACAAGGACAAACTCTATACAGAGTAGGAATATTCCTACCTGCACCCGTTTTCGCACATGGTCAATTAAATGTTGCTTTCTCTCGAATTTGAAGAGCGTGTGATGTTAAAGTTAAAGTTGTAAATACTTTATCCCAAGGGAAATTAGTCAAGCACTCTGAAAGTGTTTTCACTCTTAATGTGGTATACAGGGAGATATTAGAATAAGTTTAATCACATTATCAGTCATTATTTGCATGAATGTTGTTTTTATATCATGAGTTTGTTGTTATATCATTTTATTACTGTTTGTTAATAAAATTATGTATTATTTTCATATACATTGTACTCATTTCCTTTTATCTCTCACACTTTTATTATAGTGAAAGGGCAAATAGCAATATTAAATATTTCCTCTAATTCCCTTTAAATGTGCACGAATTTCGTGCCCTGGGCCACTAGTGAATAATAAAGACATTATAATCACTCTGGCTTTTAGGAGCTACAGACAAAGGCCTGACCTCTTTTTGGGACAGATCAAATTCTTGATTTCACAAAAGCCTTTCTCTTTCAGCTATTAAATAAAATTCAGTATTTTCTTTCTATCATTGTTTTTATATTTTTATGAATATTCTATCATTAACTCAAATTTTTCAGGAATTTAGTGCTGATGCTAAAGACAGAATTTTCATTTTCCTGCAAAGAGCTAATCAGTTCCAACACCATTTGTTAAATAATTCTTCCTTTCCTTACTGATGTTGATGCCTTATTTATTTTGGATACCAAATTTTAAACCTCTATCATATTAATTAGATTAAATTAGAAAACAATAGTAGAAAGTACTCAATTTAAGCACTATAATTTCTGACAAGGACGACAGTTAGATTATAAATAGCAGACAAACAATCTAAAAAACTATCAGACTGTGAGTCTACTGACTGGCAATATCTCTAAGCATGATATCTTAAGGACATTGCTATTTTACAGGCCAAACTTTACTTGATGTTTTGATATGTATAATGATTACTCTTAAATTATCAAGGAAAGGATGAAGGAAGTTCAACATATTTCTGTTTAACAAGATATGAAGATCAAGCAAAATGCTGTATATGTTGACTAATAAGGAAAGATGTCTATGAAATCATTAAAGCGATAAAAGCACCATGCAAGAAACATAAGTATTGGATGATGACATGTATATATTTTCATAATGTATGCATACATTTAAAATGTGGAGAAAACATCCTGGAAAAACACCCAGCAAACTGTGATGAGGAGGACAGTAAAAGTAATGGTAGTGTGCCTTTATTTCCTACTTTTCTGTAGTTCTTTGATTTTTTTTTTAAATAAGCTTTTCTTTTATAATTGAAAACTCTAAAGTCAGTATACATGTTTATAGTGTATTGTGGAAAGCAATCATAAACAAATAATTTCCATGTTGGAAGTTTAGCTCTGGAGAGTTCAGTTATAAAACTCAGTTCCCCAGAAGTGCAGGTACATGGGATTTGCCTTTTTTAGTATTAAAAAAGACTTTATGAAAAAGGATTTATAATTGAGAAGCATTAATTGTTAAATAAAAGAGGCCTTTATAAAGATTTATTTGTGTACTAGCTTAAATAAAATTTATGAGTATATTACAGGCTTCTACTTATTAAGATTCTGTCTTATACTAATGGCCTGGTGGTCTCCACCAGGGTGTGTTCCTCAGCCCGGCCTGCACGCTCTCCAATCTGGGACCCTTGGGGGATGTCCCACTGCCTGATTGCATCCAACTGTCCCCCACTGCCAGCCTGCTTGACCACAACTGTCCCCCCTGCTGGCCTGATCATTCCCAACTGCCCCCTCCGCCAGCCTGCTTTGCCCCAACTGC
>PVJC01008183.1:0-10963 GCA_004026665.1 Murina feae | reverse complement strand
GGTCTAATTAGCATATTATCCTTTTATTAGTATAGACTAGGGGCCCGGTGCACGAAATTCGTGCACTGGTGGAGAGAGTTCCTCAGCCCAGCCTGCCCCCTCTCACATATTGGGAGCCCTCAGGGAGTGTCCTACTAACGGCTTAGGCCCGCTCTCTGCTCCCCTTGGGGAGCAGGCCTAAGCCGGCGCAGTCTGGCCTCCCTTTGTGGAAGGCGACCAGGCTAATCAGGGGAAGCCACCAGCCCCATCACCCCCCCCTGCTGCAGCCACTGCCAGTCACAGCAGCCACCAAGGTGTTTTCATCAACATGGACTCCAGTCCCTTCACCATGAAAAAATGACAACTATCTTTAGGCATTTTCAAGATGTGTCTTTCATAGGATATGACATTTCTTTCATTCTTTTTTTTTAATCCTCACTCGAGGATACGTTTCCAATGATTTTTAGAGAATGTGAAGGGAAGGGAAAGGAAAAACAGAGAGAAACATCAAAGTGAGAGGAACACTTTGATTGGTTGCCTCCTGCATGAGCCCTGACCTGGGTCCTGGCCAGGGAGGATCCTGCAACCTAGGTACATGCCCTTGGTCAGAATTGAACCCAGACCCTGCAGTCAGCAGGCTGAGGCATTATGCACTGAGCCAAACCAGCTAGGGCAGGATATGATATTTCTTAGCCCTCCAGCAGTGGACCTTCATTTTTTTTTTCCTTCAGGAGTGTGGTGGAAAAACCCTAGATTGCCTTTTTGGATACTTATTACCCAAGTTACTAAGAATATTACCAGCGGCATACAGGGAGCTACAGGGAGTGGTAAGAAAAAGTGTTTCCTCTGTAGTTCACTACAATCACCGGCTCCACCCCTGCCCATGCCTGTAACCTCTGACCGAGGATGCAGGCCTGGGCAGGGGACCCCCAAACCCCTCTGATCGCTGGCTTCACAGAGCCCAGGCCTCTGTGATCACTGGCTCTGATCCTGCCCCCTGCCATCGCCGGCTCTGCCCTTGCCCCACTGGCAGCCTCTGGTCAAGGCTGCAGGTCTGTGCAGGGGACCCCCAGGCTCCTGCTTTGCCAGCTCCACCAGTGCCCAGACCCTGCGATCACAGGTTCTTCCCCTGCCCCTCTGATCGCTGGCTCTGCAGAACCCAAGCCCTGAGATTGCCAGCCTTGCCCCTGTCAAGGACTTATGCCTGGGTAGGGAACCCTCACACCCCTCTAATCACCAGCTCTACCCTTGCCCATGCCTGAGGCCTCTGGTGAAGGCCTCTTTCCTGGGCAGGGGACCCCCAGCCCCTTCTGATCGCCTGTTCTGCCCCTCGAGGCCCCCCCTGCTTCCCCCGCTACCTGCCTAACAGGCCTGACCACTTCAGTGGTGAGGCTGAACTGGACTGGATGCTGCCATCTTGTGGCCATGGGGGTGGCCATCTTTGAGACAGAGTGATGCCTAATTTGCATATTACTCTTTTATTAGATAGAATGTGGTATGGACGCCTCCATCTTGTGGCTATGGGGGAAGCCATCTTTGTGACAGAATGAAGCCTAATTTGCATATTACTCTTTTATTAGATAGAATGTGGTATGGATGCCTCCATCTTGTGGCTATCGGGGAAGCCATCTTTGTCACGGAGTGACACCTCATTTGCATATTACTCTTTTATTAGATAGGATTAGTGAAAATAAATTTTTATTTTAATCTAGAAACCTGGGACTCAACAGGTCAGGATGAAGAGCTTAAATGAGGGAATCAGAAATAGGTAACACATCAAGAAACTTTCTTCAACAACTCACCAACAGCACCTAATTAGGGGTCCAATTACAAAGTCAGGAATAGAAACAATTACCATGGAGTTACCTAAAGCAAAATACAAATTTCCTGAGACACGGTGGTGGGGATCAGCATGCTGGGATAAAACAAAATAGGCCAAGATTAAGCTAACTGACCCTGAAGCAGTTTAGTAAGAAGCTAAGAAAATTCCTTGGCAAATGGAATGGGGCACTGAGACAAATGGCTGAACAAACTGGTGGAGCAATTTACAGCCAACTAATCGCAAGATCTTATCTTCCCTAACCAAGGACACTTAAGAGCAGATGGTTTACACATTCTGTTAGCAGACTCACCCTATGTCTGGTCTCTTTTCAATGACATTCTTTGAAGATGAAACTGACCAGAGTATGACCATAACAGCCCCCACCCGCCACCCCATGTGCTCATTTTGATGAATGGAATCTGAAAGAACACACCTGGAAGGCTAATATTCTATTCATATTCTCCCCTAAAATTCCACCTGTAGAAACAGATAAAAACCCTTAGGATAAAGGGCCCAATGTGCATTCTCTCTCTTGAGCACACCTGTGCCTTTCTCCCCTCCCCCACCCCCCACTTCTTTCCTTAGACATGTATCTTTGCTCTTTTTCTCCTAAGCTTTAAGGGTTCCCACAGGACTTGCAACCGAGTGAGCAGCAGGCATTGGCGGCTTGTCCTGGGCTAACCCCCTGAACCTGTCTCTGAGATTCCTCCTTTTGCCTCCTATAACTTGTTTCCTGAGTCTATGCAATTCCCTAGCTCACTTCTGCCTCTCTGACTTTTTTCTAAAAGGCCACTGCAGCTGACTCTTCCTTACGTTTCCGAACGGCTGAGGCAGTTCCGCCTAGGCTCACTCCTGTGGCTGTGATCTTGCCTCTTCTACCTTCAGCCCTTCCTTTGTTTCACTGTCTCCAGCTTTACTAAATGTACTCTCAAAATCACCTGGACTCTTGTGAAACGTTAGCTGCACAAAGTCAAGAACCCACCCATTCCAAAGCACTCCAGGACAGACCTGTCTCAGTCCCCTTCCCTTTCCCATGACAACAACAATTAGAAATTGTGCCTCAATTTCTGAGGCTTGGAAGGGAGTATAGGAACCAAAGGTGAGCAAGTATACCGCTTAGGTGGCAGCTGGAAATACGTGGCACACTCAAAGGCACGAGCACATTGTTTAATGAATGAACTATTAAAGGGTGTTCAGGTTTAAGAAGAATCATCAAGATTCCTGACCTGCAGTAGCTGTGACTCTAGGCCTAATAAGGAAAGGAAAGAGAGTAGCTATAGGACATTTGAGAGCTTATTATAAGAGAGCTGTCCCAACAGAAACTGGGCCTGTAGGAGAGGAAGGCAGCCACTGTCAAACCCCAGACCAGCAGGAAATAAACCCTAACCTCTTTTTCCCTCTTTCCTTCTAATTATCTCCCTTCAGTGTCTTCTATTGGCCAAACCCCCAGAAGTAGCTGAAGGGCAAGGCAACCTATTTGATGCAGCCCATAAAGTTAAATCAGCAAGGTCTCTTATAAGCCATAGGTATTAAAACTCAGTTATAAAAAGGAATGGTATCAACCTGAATAATAAAGTCCTTTTAATACAGTTATTGAAAGAGTATTTATCATTGCCTTATTAAATATGGAGAAATAAGTGTGCCATTTTTTCCAAATGGTTTCATTTGCTCATGTTTTCTTTGTTGACCCAAATGAATGAAATTAGAATAAACAATCTCTAAGTCATTTGTAATCATGAGCTGATTAATGGAGTTTGGTTTCATAGCCATTATTCATTCATGAACACCTGATATCTTTCCCATAAACAAATTGTGTTTGTCCAAATTAAGAAATTAAATGGAGCATTTGATGAGTTTATGATTGACCCTTCTAACTCAGAGCCCATTAGTCAATGTCGTTATCATAGAAAACTGTTTGACTAATGTGCTGTCTAAGGAACCATGTGGATTTATTATGACTTCTGATTAATGCTTGCTGCAAGCCAAACTACTAGATTATAATAATTTTTTGATTCTCATTTTAGCAGTCATTGAAGAATTTCATCTCTGATGAAATGCGCGTATGTCCCATTAGATTTAGAGATGATTACAAGGTATTGAGCAGATAAATTTTAAAAGAATTATATATTTTAGAAAGCATAGAGACTATATGCTTTTGAAAGGTAATGTTTTTTAAAAGCTTTTAACTTTGTGACTATAAGCTTTCTCTTTTGGGGTAAAAAGCCATTATTTAGATTTTTTTAAACCAGAACTTATTTATTAAAAAAGAATAGGAGGTAGTTTCTCCTGTGTTTCCACTGCACTATTATGAAGAAACGTAGGACCTCAAATATAGCCAAGTTGTTCTTTAAATAGGGGGTGGGTTTTAAAGTTGAAAACTTTGGCTTTGTCAGAATCTGCCTGATTAACAGAGGGTACAGACCATATAGATATGAAGAGTTTATAGTCTTCATTGTGAGGTAGACTGACAAATATGCCTCTTAAATTGGGTAGGGAGTAAGTGGTTGCAGACAGAAATAAAAAAAAATGGGGGGGATCTCTCTGATTTTACCATGAAAATTGTGATGGCCCACCAATTTTTCTTTCATGAAAATTAAGCAACCAATACCAGATACCATGCTATCACATACATTATTTCATTTAACTTAGAGTGTAATTGGATTTTATTAGAAATATTAAGCAACCAATACCAGATACCATGCGATCACATACATTATTTCATTTAACTTTAGAGTGTAATCATGCTAACTAGAATAGAGCAAGGAGAGTGGAAAGAGCCATTTTCTTTTCATTTTCCTAAAGGTCTTAAGATCTGTCAAAATTAGGAATGATTTTCCTTTTAAGCTAGGCCTTACTTTGAATGGTTTACTCTTAAGAGAATAAAGTTTTAGGACATCAGAGAAAAAGGGCAGTTAGATTTTTACTGATTGTTACTTCCTGTATAAAGCAATAATAAGAAACTGCTTCCTGCCTTTGCCAAAAACGGGAATCCTTGCTGACCATGCAGTTGAGGGACTTCCATAAAACTAACACATACTGAGTATTTACTATGTGCTAAGCATTGTATTAAGTGCTTCCCATATACTAGTAGTCCTAATGACAACCCTCTAGGAGAGGAACTGTTATATCTGTATTTTGTAGTTTAAAAATATGAGGCATAGAGAAGTGCTGTAACTTCCCCAGAGTCACACAGCTCCTTAAGTAGTTGAGTCTGTACTACATTCTTAACAAGTTTTTAAACCCACAACTGGGAGTTCTAGATATATCTCGTAAGTTCATGCATGAAAATTTACTTCTGTTTAGTTTGGAATGCTTTGCAGTTACATAGATAAAGAGGAATCAGCAAAAAACAGATAAGTATTGACTAGTAGGGTTTAGCTCCAAGAAAGGGTTACGAAGAGTAGCAAAGTAATCTGAAGGAATGAAGCAGAATATAATGGAGGAAAAGAGGAAGGACAGTGAACTTACAGCTTTTTAGTGGCCACTATGTGTCTAAAATTAAGTTAATTTACGTAGCACAAAATTAGTAATTGAGTAATAGAGCAAAATGGCATTAACAATGTATGTATTTCTTTGCAATGTAATTTTGAAATAACAGTTTTAATAACAACACTTTCTTTTTAAGATGAGATACTTATCTCCATTTTGTCCTCAGGTGCATTTCACCTGAGAAAAGACCAGGGTTGGCAAAAGACATCACTTATCTTTTTTCTGTGGAATGATTGAGACAGGAAGTCCTGGTTAAAAGAAATTCTCTTGAAGGAGTGGTCAGGCACAAAGAAAGTAGATTTGACCCTAGAAGAGAAACAAAGGGAGGGGAGAAGTGGAAATCTAGCACTGAAGGAAAGTGCTCAAGGTAGGGCTAGGACAATGCCTGCAGTTTTTCTTCATCTTCCTCTTGCTATTGACTCAGCTGTGTCCCTCTGGTCCCCAAATTCATATGTTGACGACCTAACCCCCAATGTGATGATGTTTGAAGATGGAGCCTTTGAGAGACAGTTTTAGATGAGGTAATGGGAGTGAGGCCCTCATGATAGGATTAATGTCCTTATTCCAAGAGGTGCCAGAGAACATGCTCTCCCCACCAATCCTCCAACCCCCAAATCCCCCTCCCTGCCCATATGAGGACAAAGCCAGAAGGCAGGACAAGAGTTCTCACCAGAAGTGAACGGTGCCAGAACCCTGATCTTGCACTTCTAGTCTTCACTACTATAGTCTGTCATTACTATCTTCTTAAGAAAAAAGTGCGAGTTTAGGCTGAATGTGATTTAGAAAAATCAATAAGACCGAACAGATAGATTGAATATATAGGTTGTAGTGGTGGGTGGAGTCTTTGAATGTCCTTTTCCATTTGTCTTGTGGGGCAAGGATTTCTCATATATGAATTGTGTGCTTAATTAGTAGTTATTAATTTTACATTATTTTTAAAAATGACCTATTGAGCGAGTCTTGAGACTTCTAGTCTGAAAATAGATATGTTTATCTACATATAGACACTTTAAGTACATTTATATATTAGAAAAAATATTGCTGAATTGGGGTGACTTTCTTGTTTTGCTGTCTAGTCTAAAATAAATAACCAATTAAAATTTATATTTTTCTGAATAGGATAGCATCACATTTTTATAACTGTGGAGTTATTCATCACCAACTCTTTTTTCCTTAATTTTAGAAATATAAAAATTGGGTTTTGAGTTCTGTGCATTTTTTCCTAAAATGTAAATGGTCCAATATATCTGCGTATTTATTGTCATTATAGCTACACATTTAATTTCCCTGAACCTTTCTTTATCTATAGAATGTAAGGTTACAAGGGAGGGAAGGAGTACTAACTGTTCCTGCTGAGTGCTCACCCCATGCTAATGTGGAAGTGTTCTTCCTTTTGTCTGAGTATTTGTGATATAAAAAGTATGACATGGTCACTTATTTTGGAAATTATTTATTAAATTTTATAATTTATTATTTAATGTGGCTATTTAAAGTTTCAGTCTTTAAAAATTTTATTATAGTGAAGTTATAGAAAAGAATGATTTTATTACCCATAGTAGTACATGAAAACAAAATGAGTAATTGGAACAAAACAGTGAACTAGGAAACAATATTTATGAAAGAAAAAAATCACATGAAGTACTAGAGACACATGAAACTCATGCGTGGGTAGGGTCCCTAGGCTCGGCCTGCAATCAAGGCTGATGTGTGGGGCGACTGGCGGGCTGATCAGGGGGCTCCCACTGGCACTAGCCTTGGCCAGCTTGGGCCTGGGGGCTAGGGGAAGCTTCGCATTGAATGTCTGCCCTGTGGTGGTCAGTGCGCATCATAGTGACCAGTCATTCCACTGTTTGGTCAATTTACATATTAGGCTTTTATTATATAGGATTAGGATTATCTCTGATAAACTTGTCTAACTCTATGAATAATATGAGCAATTAAAAACCATTTAATCACATTCAATTATAAAACTTTTAGTCAGAGATTTTCATTTCCATTTGGGTCTTTTCTATGGCATTAGGTTCTAGAACATTTCAACTTTTGACCCTGGGATACAGATCCAGTAATTTGGGAACTTTTAAAAGAACCAGTATAATCAAGTGAATACTATTTGCTTGGTAAGAAATTAAAACAGCCTACAAATCAAATAATAGTGATAACAGACTTAAGTTAGAGAACTTACTTAAGATATATTTATAAAAAATACACATATATTTTAAGCCAATTGGAGTATAAGGACAAACTACACTAAATTCATTGGTCATCTATAGTGTTTATATGTAAAATTTCATAGTTTGTCATTGGAAATGATGCCTTAATGTCTTTATTATTAAAACTGTGAAATGAAGAAGAAAAAATCCTGTGTTTTCAATTGCAGAAAATACTTTAAAATACTGATATTGCATATATTCTAAATCCAGACAAAATGTTAAAAAAACGTTTTTGCATTTGAGCAAGAGTAAGGATAAAATTTAGTTGGAGAGCAAAAGGACAATTTCTTTTTGTATCAATATCTTAAAAATGTATACTTTAAAAAATCTTGATTTGACATGTAGGATATTTTGTAAAATGAGCCTTTCAAAATTAGATGGCTGTATGTCCTCACTAGACATTCTTAAGACATTTCAGACATTAATACGCGCGCTCACACACACACACACACTGAAAACAGCCATGATGATAAAAAGAATGCACAAAAGCATAATCTATCATTTTGGCAGGCTAAGAAACTTAGTTTAATATGCCTGAAGTGCCACATAAGTATAAGAAATCATCAGTGAAGTAAATAATTATATTGGAAGGCAGTATTTATCTAGCACACTAATCCACTTTGTTAATATTTGCAAACATTGGCTGTCTGCTATGGAAGCTTCCTATACTTATTTAAATAGATATATTTCATCAAACATGAATGTAAAGGTTTCTTATATGCATTAATTTCTGTCTGCCTTTCATTAAAATTGTAGATAAATTATTTTGTTTTTAAAAATTTCCTACACATAATGAAAATCACTTTAAACAATATAATGAACTTGAACACATTTATAGAAAAATAATCTTTGATATATTAGCATAATATCACTCTACATTTATGAATTCTGCTATCATTTTCCAAACATATTTTCTTACATCGTTTCATATATTTCTCATGCACTGTCATGAAATAAAGAGTGTAAATATTAAGCACTATTAATAGTCCCACTTTTAAACATGAGGAAATTAGGCTTAGAGAAGTTAAAGGACTTGTCAAAGTTCTCATTGATTAAAAATGGCAACATAAGTAGGACTCAATAATAAAGGTAGATATATTTTGACATTTTACCAGGCATTATGGAAGGCAAAATTTATCTTCAATGTTATTGTTACCCTTAAGGTATTTTTTGTGGCCAAGTTGGAGGAACAGACATAGATATAACTATATTTAAGTCAGAGTTATTGAACAGTGAAGGGTAAGGACAAAGATTTATGTAAAGAATGATTACTTCTAATAGGAAATTGGGGAAGAATAAGTGAAAGTACTGATAATAGTTAAACTTGACATTAAAGGATGATGTTGCCCCTTTTCTTATAATTTCCTAGACATTTTGCTTGTCCAGTATAGATTTCCCCACGGATCAGAAATGCACCTACCAAGTATATGTTTTTCTAAGGTTCTCACCTCCAGAAAAAAAAAGCTGTGTCGATATTTCCCACATCTTTTTCCACTGATCAGTATTCTCATTCAGATGATTAGTGGTTACGTTTTGTTTTGTTTTTTAGTAAGAAAAAATATGCCCTAACAGGTTTGGCTCAGTGAGTAGAGTGTTGGCCTGCAGACTGAAGGGTCCCAGGTTCGATTCCGGCCAAGGGCATGTACCTTGGTTGTGGGCATATCCCCAGTTGGGGTTGTGCGGGAAGCAGCTGATCGATGTTTCTCTCTCATCAATGTTTCTAACTCTCTATCCCTCTTCCTTCCTCTCTGTAAAAAATCAAAATATATTTTAAAAATAAAAAAGAAAGAATATTCTTGCCCTAGAGTATAATAATAAACTAAACAAAATAGTGCTTAATACTTACTAACAATTATATGCCAAGCACTCTTGCAGATACTATATAATAATTTATTTAATCTTATTTAGTCAACCCTATGAATGGATATCATTATCTCCATTGTATAGATGAAGAAATAATGGCCCAGAGAAATAAAGTAACAGTTATCAGTTTTACACACCTAGAAACAGGCTTTTGATTATTCCTACAATGTGTCCTGAGTGATTTTTAACTTTAGAAGGGAAAGGAGACTGGTGTGACTCATTTCTAGGTTGGTGGTTCTCAATTGTGCAGATCCTACTGGTTTCTTTTTTAACAGATATTCTGTAGCACTGTTGTTGTTGTTTTCCTGAAATAAAATTTGTAGAGAATATAACTTATCTACACACACAATTTTTTTAATCAATGCAGTTTTCTTAGTAATACGAAGGAGACATAAAAGGAAAGTAATTTTTAATAAAGTATTTTGATTTGTTTATAACTTGGGTACAACTATCATAGGAAACAAAATAGAGTAGTCAAATATAAGAGATACTTATAGTAAATAAGTTTTTATTAAACAGTTTAAAGAAGATAAAAAATTATTCCATATGATAAGCATGGGGGAATGAAAGAGAAAAGTGTTTAGGTGATCATTTGCATAAAATATTACTATTTTCTTATAAAATATTTTTCTATTTAGCAGTCTCTTTCATTAGAACCAAATGTTTGGGGCATAATAGGTAACTGATAACTATTATATTTGTGAACAAAGGTAAAAAGCTCAATTTCAAGTATTCAACTGAATATTTTGAATTTTCCCTTAATATTTGACATTTTGAAATAAAGTTGTACATATACATACATACACATAAGTGTATGACATGTATACACACATACATAAACACACATACATGAATGAATAATATAGCATAAATGCAGATTAATACAAGTGTGTTGTATCATGGCAACTCACATTTCATGAATACAATGTCCTTGGTAAGTAATCTAAAATGGTGAAGAATGGCGATTAATCAAACTTTGAACAAAGAAAAGTATAGTATGTTTTTATACATAATTAGGTTCTAGATTCAAAACATTATAAGAAGGATTTTCATCTATGTGTATATCTGATAGGACATGCAAAAACATGGGGTGATTTTTCTGGAGCAGCACAGGAGCTCTGGAATTCTTGGCCTATGCCTCCTTAGTGCAGGTGCTGTTCCCAGTCACTCCAGATTTCCAAAGTGTGCTTAAGATACCCACCATGTTCTAGGCTAATTGTTTTGTTTTGTTTCCTTCTGGAAAAATATCGTGATCTGATCTGATAAATATGCTTAGCAGTCTTGTTGTGCCTTAATGCAGAGGAGTAGCTGTGGGATGGTAATTTCAGGGCCCATGGCCAGAAGCAGGGAGATTTCCCTCTCCCTTTGAACCCCATCCATGAAGTGACAGTTGGGAGAGTGTTGGACAGGCCAAACTAAGTGCCTCTGGGCCCATGGCCAGGTGATTAACAGGACCAATAGGAACATACTAAACCAAAAGCCCTTCCATGGAAGAATAGTGAATTCAAAGCTACAAAAGCGGGTCCAGGAAAGTGGAGCCTGGCCAGGCCAGGTTTACCCGCAGCTGTATTCTAAGCTGATGGTCTTGAAGCTGGCTAGA
>PVJC01008182.1:0-49196 GCA_004026665.1 Murina feae | reverse complement strand
CCTCCCTTGCTGGCCATCTTTGACCACATGAGGGCAGCCATCTTGTGATGGTCAATTTGCATATTACTCTTTTATTAGATAGGATGTAGTGGCTGTTGTAGTTATAAGCCTAGACAAGGGAATTCTGTTTAATAATAGTACCCGCTTTATAGGAATGCTGGAAGGAGTGAGTTAACCTATGTTTTGCACTCAGAACAGGCATATAGGATGAACTTTAAATAGTGTTACTACTTTGGGGCCTGGTCTCTTAAATGGTTTGCAGTGGATTATGAAATGATGAAGAAAGCAAGACCGGAAAGTAGAAATCTCACCAGAAAGAAACACAGGCAATGTAATGGGGTCTCCGTTTATTCCTGCTGCAAACAGAATCAAAGTAGTCCTGATGGGACAATCTCTCTCCTCTGAGCTTCCATAGCACTTTGTACCTCTCACACGAAATTCACTACAAACTACCTTACATTACAATTACTGAGAATAAATCTCATTTATTTCTGAATTCCCCAAATGCTTAAAACAATGGGTAGTGCCATAACTGTTCAGTTAGCAGATTACTCAAAAACAGATCTTACAGAAGAATTAAAAATAGCCACATACCAGCTAAGAGAATAAATTCATCAAATTTTCAGAATATTTTTCCTTATTCTATTGCTAATCCACTTTAGAATTGCAATTGTAATAGACACTGACAATCTAAAATATTTTAAAGTATACTTACCCATCAGGATTGCCACTGGAAACAGATGGCACACTGGGTTTGGGTAAAGTTTAATAGAGACTGTTTACAAAGCATAGGTAGGCTGTGAGGAAATCACAAGTGAGAGTACTGTACCCCAAGGTTAGTAACAGCAGGGCCCAACCACTACTCACAGTGAAAGGGGTGGAGGGGGGAGGGGAGGAAGAGGTCTGCAGAACCTTAAACTAAAGGGCTACTTGATGAAGCTGTGACTTTCAATGGAAGGATGAGCCAGACTGTGGATGTTCCACAGAAACCAAGTTAAGAAAGTATCCTAACCTCTCCCTCCTTCCTTTCTTTGATCTGTTAACCTCTCCCCTCAGTCAGACCAGATCCAAATAGAAGCCATGAGGCAAAAAAGTCCATTTGTGTATCCAGACAAACTAGCTGCCTGGAGCCAGAGCTGGTAGATTCCAGCTGGAAGGGCAGAGGAAAGGTATTCCAGCATAGCACCCAAATCATAATAAATATATGCAGTGCAAACAATTTAACAAACTCAATTTAACAATTCTCAATTACTCATATATAAAAAGATAAGAAAACTGTTATATCAGGCTTGAGAAGAAAAATAGATAAGGGCAGTGATAATACAGCTTCACTATAATCAATCCTCTCAGGGACAGCAAAATAGAGCAGAAAATTGCTGGAATGGATATTTCATTTATTCAGGCACTTATTTTCATAAAAAATATACAAAAAAATATGTGGCATGACTGCTTGCAACCTTTAGGTAATAAGAGATAAAAATATGGAAAGGACAGAAAGATGTTCCGAAATTAGAATATCTTTTTTCATTAAGCCAATCTATATACATCCAACTAGATTTCAGATTCTTACTGTACTTTCTCTCCTATTGGAAAGATGGAGAATTACTGCCTCCTCCTGTGTGGAAGATATAATTACACCATTTCATAATACTGTCCACAAATACAGAAATAATTGGACACTTGAAGAACTGAATAATTCATGAACAAGTAACTAATATCCACATTTTGAAGAGAGAAAGAAAAAAGGAATAGAAATAAATATTAACAAATGGGAAATACCATTAAAGGCTCTCTGGAGAGCTACCATGAATTTATACATAATTCTACAATCAATATACTATTTTGCACTAAAAGGAAGAAACAATTTTCTCTTTAAAATTTTTTCCAAAATAAAATCCAGTCAGAAAAATATCTCAAATACCTTTATCAAACATACGTCAAGACTCAAGTTAAATATACTGGGAAAACAAGTCCATTGTTAACATTTCCAATACTCATCCAGCCTATATTTGCAGGACTATCCTATAGTTCTAGAACACTAACTGATAGATATTTCTCAGTAGGCTATCTGAAGAATATATACTCATTATATGCTTGCAGAATCAAAAACACAATCCACGTACCTTATGCTCTAGTCAGTCCTGCCATTTATACACATCATTTTACGTGTGCTTTATGTGCCTAGGAGATGGCTCTGACTCCTGTCGACTATATGAATGAGTGATGCCCACAATGTCCTATTCTCAAAAATCCTGCTCAGCTCCTGTGGACTCATGACTGGTGTCTTTTACAGAGTTAATCCATCTCATATTTGGTCTTCCTCTTTTCCTGTTACCTTCTATTTTTCCCACATTACTGTCTTTTCTAAAGAATTCTGCTAGAACTAGGACAGCTTCAGTTTTGTCATTTTTTGCCTCCAATGATGTTTTAGGCTTAATTTACTCTAGGACCCACCTGTTTGTCATTTTCTGGCAGTCCAAGGTATCCACAGAGTGCTCCTCCAACACCATATTTCAAATGAATCTTTTTTTTCTATCAGCCTTCTCTATCCTCCAACTTTTGTATCCATATATAGAAATTGGGAATCTTTTTCGGACTGTGAAGGGGATCAAAGTTTTGCCTTTTGGGATACATTTTAAGCTAGTTAGTACGAAACGAAAGACTCAAAAAGAACCTTTGACTCTCCTTACCTGCCAAAAAAAATTTAGAAAGAAAAATCTGGGAGCATCTCCTTTGCATTACACTATAAACTCAATGGGGAAGACAGGAAGAAATCTAGCAAAGGCCTATCTTTGGACTTTCCTCTGTGTCCCACTGTTTCTGGGTGGTTCAGCAAGAATTTGTTTACCACGTTCTCCTTTAACTGAATTGCTTGCTTTCCCTTTGAAATCTCAGACCTTTGTCCCCTTCCACTCCTTAGTCCAGAATGGCATATAAACCTTAATTGTCCACTGGGTTTCAGGTCTCATATTCTTAAGCCACCCCTGCATGAACATCCATAATAAATTTTAGAAATTTTCTCCTGTGAATTTGTCTCATTTAATTATTAGCCCAGTCAGAAGAACCTAAAAAGATGGGAGGAAAATTGTTTTTTTGCATTCCACAACTATATGGTATATTCCATCTTTAAATTTGGTTTTCTAAAAATGTACTTGCAAGAACTAGAACTCATGAGTCACTGAAAGCAGGCTATATGTGCAGATCATTAAGACACCAGAGCCTTTGTGAACCAGAAACAAGAATGGATCCATGAAAGATTACCAGATTTATGAAATCAAATCCAATTTATTTAATCCAGTGTTTGTTTTTTTAAAATTTAAGCACAAACTATCTTATAATGGCTTCCTCATTAGCATAAGAATCAAATTATTCAACACAGCCAATTTGGGCCCCCAATTCTAATACCCTGATTAACTCTCCCAACTCCTATCAGCAACACTCTTTCCAGTAACACAGGCCTCCCCAGAAAGTCTTCCCTAACCAATCCATCCAAAAAGGCAGCATCCGCCACACCAAACTTCAGATACCACTTATTTCAACATATTATTTATTTTCATGCCCTTTATATCACAATTTCAGAATGTAAATTTCGTAAGGCAGGAACCTTCTCTCTCTGAGTCACCACTATTTGCATTCTATAGTAGACATAAATATCTGGTACATGAGTGAAAGCAACTTCCTAATAGTCCTGAAATGTATGTAGAGTACGTATCCTTATGTAGAGTAATTATCTTTTTCTCCTTTGTTCCATATATATGCTGACCTAGAATATTTAACTTACCAACTTACTTATGCAGAAGTAATAAATTAACTGATCCAAATTCTCATCATATATAGGCCAGAGATTAGCAAGTTACACTTCACAGGTTAAATCTGGCTTAAGGCCTATATTTGCAGCTAAAGCTTAATTAGAACACAACCACACCCACTTGTTCATCTACTGCCTATAACTGCTTTTTTGGTAGTTACAACAGAGACTGTATGGTCCACAGCCTAATATTTATTATCTGATCCTTTATAGAAAAGTCTGTCTACCCAACTTAACTGAAATCACAGACTTACTATGAAGCCATCCCGGCATCCAAGAAGAGTAACAATTTAAATAGGGTAATAAATAAAATCCTGTTTTAGAGTCTGGTTATGTAATGTGCATGGAAAATATTAGAGATGAGCATAAAAAGAAAGAAGCCTTTCTCTGGAGGAAGAACTTTCCAAGAGTGCGGAGGACAATTTACTATACATACATATTCCCTTGAATGAAGGAGATAAAGTACTGGAGTAGGTTTGTTTCAGGGAGGATTAATAAGTGTTTAACACTTGTTTTCTAAATAACTGATAAGTACAAAGAAATAAAAAAGATAAGGGGAGCAAATATTTAGAATACTAGAGAGAAATTAAGCAGTGTCAATGGCGATAAAACTTACTTGCAAGTGTCTGTGGGTTGTGAAGGAGACCAGTAGCTCTAATTCAGACACCTACTGTGGAGACTTAGTAAAAGGCAGTATACACAACTCAGCACATCCCATGCCTTACTTCATTTAATGTCTCTAATGTCAGATAGCATTGTATTCCAGTTAGGCTGCAAAGAACCAAAATCCAGCCACCAGATCAGATAAAACAAGTTTAGAGAGGCATAACACAATGCCTGAAGAAAACAAGACAAAAAAACTGTATGGGAACCTGGGTTGCAAACAGGAAGATATCTGAGACCCAGGTGGTCTGAGTATCTATTTCCAAACCCCTTTCTCCACATCACATATACATCCCACCCCAAACACAGAGATTATCACGTTTATTTCTCATACTATGTCTAATCCTGCTCTTCCTATTTTAGTATACATTTTTTTGTTTATTCATTAGATGGCACATCAAGTGATTCGTCACTTAAATCCAGTTTCTGTGAACCTGAATTCAATTTCTTAATTAGAGAGGATCTGATTAATTACCGGCCCCCAGGGTGAGGTGTTCATTCCTAATCCAATCAGCCCTGCATTTTGTGGTTTTCTTGGGACAAGAAGCCTTCCCCTCTTCTTCCCTCAGGCACCCCAGTGGGGACTTCACCCTGAAAGGGCTGTGGCCAACCTGCAATCACTCATCAGCCCCTCACTCAGGCTGGCCAGGCACCCCAGCAAAACACCCCTCCCTGAAAGGGGTATGGCCAGCCTGCAAACAGCCATCAGCCCCTCACCCAGGTTGGCCAGGCACTCCAGCAGGGACCCCCATCCTGAAGGGAGTGTGGCCAGTCTGAAAACAGCTATCAGCCCCTCACCTAGGCTGGCCAGGCACCCCAGTGGGAATCACATCCTGATCCAGAACACCCTTCAGGGCAAAACAGCCAGACCTCACCTGTGCACCAGGCCTCTATCCTATCCTATATAATAAAAGGGTAATATGCAAATTGACCTTAACAGCAGATTGACTTAAAATGACTGGTAACTATGACACACACTGACAACCAGGGGGCAGACGCTTAATGCAAGAGCTGCCCCCAGTGGTCAGTGTGCTCCCACAGGGGGAGCTATGCTCAAGCCAGGCTGATGGCTGCAAGTACAGTGGTGGTGGTGGGAGCCTCCACAGCAGCCTCCTCAGCAGCACTAAGGATGTTCGACTGCAGCTTAGGCCTGCTCCCCACTGGAAAGTGGACATCCCTTGAGGACTCTCAGGCTGCCAGAGGGATGTCTGACTGTCAGCTTAGGCCCGATCCCCTGGGGAGCGGGCCTAAGCCAGAAGATGGACATCCCCCGAGGGGTCCCAGACTGCGAGAGGGCACAGGCCAGGCTGAGGGAACCCCCCCGCCCCCCCTCACGTGCACAAATTTTTGTGCACTGGGCCTCTAGTGTGTGTGTGTGTGTGTGTGTGTGTGTGTATGCCTAACCAACCATTTTATATATATACTAGGGGCCCAGTGCACAAAAATTTGTGCACTCGGGAGGTCCCTCAGCCCGGCCTATGCCCTCTCACAGTCTGGGACCCCTCTGGGGATGTCCACCTGCTGGCGTACCTGGGTGAGGGGCTGATGGCTGTTTGCAGGCTGCCCATAGCCCCTTCAAGTTTTGGGTCCCTACTGGGGTACCTGGCCAGACTGCATGAGGGGCTGATGGCTGTTTGCAGGCTGCCCACAGTCCCTTCGGGTTTTTGGTCCCTACTGGGGTACCTGGCCAGCCTGGGTGAGGGGCTGATGGCTGTCTGCAGGCTGGCCAAGCCCCCCAATGGCCAGTGTGGGTAACGGGCTAATTCACATTTTCAGGCTTTCAGGCTGCTCACAGCTCCCATTGACCCAATGTCCCAGCAAGGCTGGCTGGAAGCAGGTTTCTGAGGTTTATCTTCTATAATTGATGCACTGTTCCTTTAAGCTGAGGCCTAGTAACGAAACCTCCTCTGCTTCACCTCTCCACTTCTATAATGAGACAATGTTACCCTTAGTAGTCAGGCCAGGCTTGCTGTTTCCTTCAGCTCCCGAGGATTCTATGATTGATACTTTATTGCAAACATGTTTTGCCTTGAGCCAGAATAAGCGGAGCTGGCCGCAAACAGTTTCACTTTCACTCCTGCTGCAATGGAAGCTGCCGTTTACTCAGGTCCATGAGTGGCGGCCTCCATGTTGGCTGGGCTAATTTTCATACAGTCACTCTGATTGGCTGGTGGGCGTGGCTTACCCATCCCAAAGAGACGGTTAATTTTAATATTATACTTTTATTAGTTTAGATATGTGTGTGTGTGTGTGTGTATATACTCAATATAGTCTAATATATATACTCAAATAAGACTTTAAAAAAGATAACACTTAATGACAAGATAGAAATTTAACAAAAGCTGAGAGATTAGTGGGAGCTAGAATGGCTGATAGGAATGGATATCAATGCAACAAAAAGTTAAAAAAATGCTCAGCGTAGTCACAAACTAACATCTGGATCCTTCTAAATACTATGGGTTGTCAATCATCATTCAAAAAGACCCACATATTATAGCATGTACAAAGCAAAGATAATATTTCCTACATTTTTTTGTTAATTAGATATTCTCTGAAAGCCAACAATTAGTATAAAAGAATACACACTATGTATTTTTAAGATTACTATGTTACTACTGATTAGATTCAGCTAGAACTAAGAGAGAATTCTAACACCATGCCTTTATTTCAAAATACATACGTGTATTTAACAAATAATCAAAAATTAAACAAATATCCTTTTAAATAATTCAACAGTGTGCCTCAATATTTTAGTTAGATGGTCTTAAACTTCAAATACCTCAGTAGGCAGATATTCTCTCAAGTAATTAAATTTTTATAGTTAATGTTTTAATGTTATTATCATCATTAATGAGCTAACTTTTCATATTTATTAATACTATCATAATAATGAACAATGTAAACAGATGAACAAAAATATATCCAGAAACACAGAAAATTCAAACAGACCATCAAACCTCAGAGGGAAGGCAGGGAAGGGTATGGGGGGGGGGGGGAGGGTCAACCAAAGGACTTGTATGTATGCATATAAGCATAACCAATGAACACAGACAGGAGGGGGGTAAGGGCATGTGCTGGGGGATGGGAGTGGCCGAGGAGAGGTCAATGGGGGAAGAAGGGAGATAATATGCAATACTTTCAATAAGGAATTTAAATAAATAAAATGTGCTCAACATGGAAAAATAATACCATCATATTGACTGAAATTCAGCAAAATTTTCTCTCTACGCTAAACTCAATTCAGTTGAAAGCACGCTATTTTCCTATATGATGCTTTTTTTTTCTGAGCTTAGGAATCAACTGAAAAGGTATCTTTGCACATAAAACTGGTATCTTACATTTACATATTACGTCAGTTTCAAAACATTTCCACATACACTACCTTCAAGTCAACCCCATAAAATAGGCAGGACAGGTACTTGCCATGGATTACAAAGGAAAATGAAGCTCAGGAAAAGAAGTTTGCCCAAGGCAAGAAGGTTCATCAATTAGTGTCGCTGAAACCAGATCACAGGTTCTGGCTCTAGTCTGGAAACTTTAGATTCTATACAGATTTTCTCAAAGGTGGTCCACAGCAGTCAGCATCAGAATCGCATGGGATTCTGTCTGAAAATACAGATGCTTCTGTGCCTCAACCCATATATAGGGTCAGAATCTCCAGGGAGTAGGACCCAGGACTTTTAACCAAAAAGTATTTTAAATTTAAAATTTTTTAAAAAACTTACCACAAGTTAAGTACAATAAAACTCACATGTGTATAAAGTTTGAAACTCCCTTAGTTATTATACTCATATATTCTCACTGCTCTAGGTATAATAAACAAATATGAAAGATTATGCCATGGAAATATCTAATAAAGAAGAAACAATGAGAGCAATAAAAACAAAAACGCATGTAAAATCTTATAGTGAATGCTATTTTTTTTAAGAGTTTAAAATATGAGTGGAGGTTTTCATCCCTGTGGGCTAAAAGACTCCTGGAAGATTTGACAGTAAAGTACAAACTCTGATAGGCCTTGCAAAAAAGATTCAGTATAAATAAAATAGCATCAGGAAAATGGTGAGAAGACTGGGATACAGAGAGCAAATATGGAAAACAAAAACCGAGATCACTGTTATTAAACATTTCTTTTGGGAATGAAGCAAGAAAAAGCCAGTTGTAAAAGGATTTATATTGTGAACTGAAAATATTGGAATTTCACAGATTAGAGTCTTCAACCAACCACCTACAGATCAAATAGGACCACTGGCCTGTTTTCATCTAAGAATGGTTTTCACATGTTTAAAGGGTTATAATTTCAAACAAGAATACGCAACAGAGACTATAAATGACCTGCAAAGGCTACAATATTTGTTATCTGGTCCTTTATAGAAAACGTTTCTCCATTTCTGTTATAAGCAACAAGGTACATGTAAATCCTGGACTATTAAATATGAAACTTTAACTCTGCCAGTCAATGATGACATTTAACATGTAAAAAAACTGCCAGTTTTTATTATTCTTTAAGCTCACATAAATTCAAAGTTAAAATACTCCAAGAGTTTAAATCCATAACCCAAATCTATCTATATAAAACCCTAACATGAAAATCGATTGAACAGCAGAATGACCAGTTGCTATGACACACTCTGACCACCAGGGGATGGATGCTCAATGCAGGAGCTGTCCTCAGCCCGCAGGCCTCGACAGGTGAGAGAGCAGCGCCAGGCCAGACAAGGCGGGTGTGAGCAGAGGCCCCCCCCAATTGACCCGCTGGTCACCTTACAAATCAGATGATTACCAGCCAGGCCTAGGGACCCTACCTATGCATGAATTCTATGCACCGGGCCTCTAATATTAATATAAATGACACTTTTATTTTATGAAAACTGAAAAATCCCCTTAATTAAACTACTGGTACTCTGAGCAAAGAGTAAAACTAATATTAATAATCTTATTAACATCTTCTATCTAAGATCCTGATGCAATAAACATATGAATCTCTATTATTCAACAAGAAATATGCTGGGAATTTTCATAGGTTGCCTGAGTTCAAAACATTCGAACCTTTTTACATCAAGATGGTATTGTTACTATTTTACACTTGCAAAATTGAGGTTCAGAGACACTTTCTCCAATAATCTTAACCTGCCAAGTCCAATCTGATCCTTTATGCACAAAACCACTACACTTCAAGAAATATTTAACAAGCCCCACCCAACTTTATCTATTTCCTTATAGAGAAACAAAGTTAAGACTGCTTAGTTTTCAATCTAAAGATATAATAGTTCCATGCACTGATTTATAACTCATTCAAAAGCTTACTGTTTCTGCTCTGATAATGTCCCTTAGGCTCTTTCGGATACTGGCCTTCCACTTTTCAGAGTCCATTCCTCTATACTGAGAATGACGAACACTTATTATGCTTTAGAAAATAATCCACTCTCTTTAAAAATCAATGGAAAAAATATCCTTGGATAAGGATTAAGAACAATAGTTGGTGTTTGGGGTTATTTTATATATATATATATATATATATATATATATATATATATATATATATGTGTGTGTGTGTGTGTGTGTGTGTGTGTGTGTGTGTGTGTGTGTGTGTGTCTACACACACACACACACACACTAATAAAAGCGTAATATTGCAGTTGACTGTTTCTCTGGGATGCCTAAGCCACACCCACCAACCAAGCTACGCCCACCAGCCAATCAGAGCAGCTGGAGGCCAACAACCACGGAGGGAGCAGCGGTGGGTGTGGTGCTGGCGGGGGCCAGGCGGCTGGGGCGGGGCGCTGGTTGGGATGTGGGAGTGAAGCTGCAGGTCTAGGAGGCAGTGGGGCCCTGGATCACTGCCCAGGAGGGTGGGTGAGGAGGCTGGGAGCTATGGCGAGCAGAGGTGGTCTCCTATGAAGATACCTCCCTCCAGTCTCCCCCAGGGCATGTGGCCTCAGCCTGCAGACAGAGTGCAGCTTCCTGGCCTCCTGGGATTCCATCGGCCAGGAAGGGGCAGGAAAGTCAAACAGACTAAGACATATCAGGAATAATCATTAGAAAATTCAAGGTTTGCTTGCTGCTAGCCACCACCCAGCCCCGACCACATGGACCGGTTTGATGCTGAAACCCAGCACCGGAACACTGGAGCAATTTAGAAGGTGGCGGGGGCAAGGGCAGGGTGCGCGGCGACAGGGGCGGGTGTGTACCCATGGAAGTGCTGTGTGAACCTGTGCGATATGAACAAGGTCTCCGAGATCCTGGAGTTCTTCGAGCTGCTGGGGCCAGCTCCAAGGTGGGCATCTTGCTCCCCGTGGAGCCTCTGGATGGGTTCCCCGTCCACGGCCTGAAGGGGGTGTGGCCAGCCTGTAAACAGCCATCAGCCCTCACCCAGGCTGGCCAGGCACGCCAGCAGGTGGACATCCCCCAAGGGTCCCAAAATTGCATTTTCTTTTTATTGAATTATCTATAGCACTGTTCATCAGCCCTCCTTCCATTAACTCTGGTATTCAGAAGTTAATCCAATAGTGAAATTTCTTTAACTATAGGGCCATGATTTACCCATATCACAAAAGAGGACCTATGGATGAAACTACTACATACACATTCTTTCTTTTAAAACAACTTCTGATACAAAAGAAAACATTATAAGATAATATGCAGAAATATTTTAATTTTGGAATAAATCTCAAAACCATTTTAACAAATGCTAAATGCAAACTGCTTTGCTGCAAAATATTTTACTAACTTCTGGCATACTATATATCCTATAACCTAAAAACATACATATCTGCTTCAATGAACACATTGTTGGAATCTGAGGATACTAACTAGTCAACTAATTTGCAAGCCACACCTGTAGAAACTAATGATATATTTTTAGAAATATCAATCATGTCCTTGATGAATATAGCAATAATAATAACATTACTTGCTTACCACAGCTACTAAAGCAGACCAATACCGATATACTTTATTAATGACCCAAATACCATGAATTGTGTTGCCATCAGTATTGTGATTCTCTAAACAATAAACAATTTTCAAAATTCTGAATGAAAAATGAAATCATCTCTAGATAGTCACATGTGCTAAGCCACTGCATTGATGGTCTCAATTACTGGCTTCCCTGTGCCCATGCCCTTTGCCAGGTTACTTGGCAGTCCCCTCCCATCCTAATTCTGGATCTGGCAGCATAACTTTCTTTGGCAACAAGTTGTTTACAATTGTACCAGTAATGCAAGCATGTAAAATAGACTTAAGTTATACATGCAGATGATTGTTAACAGGTGTTTCTCATATAAAAATGTCTGGAAGAACATGAAAATCATGTGGAATGTAGGCTATTTCTTTCAACACATTCTGAGCCATCCAACCATGAAATTTACCTGCTGAAGCCAGTAACACCCCCACACGTGACAACTCAACATGCCCCTCACAACACTAAAACTCCCACGTGGGGGCAGAAGATCCAAGACTGCTTCCAAAGGCGATATACTTTTGATCTCTTAACTTCAGAAGCACTCATCTTCACGTGTGAACCCATTCACATACAAGATGCATGATAGTGCCTTTTTACCCAAAATTGTATGTGATTTAAGTATGGTTCTTTACATAGTCAAAATATTTTGAAGTTAAAATCTGTATACTTTTCTGTATGTATGTTATCCTTAAGATTTAAAGGTTTAAATATGAAAAACTGATGATAAAGCACATGCAGCTGAAGTCTGTGTTTTTTGAAGTTGTACCAACCATCCTGCACTTCATAATATTAGTCCTCACATTTTACACATATCTTAAGTTTTTAAGAACACAGATATTACTATATTGTAAAGAATCAAATATACCTACCTGAATATTTTGGTTCTTAGGAACAAGATGTCCTTAGGGAACAAGAAAAGTATGCCTGTATTCCTTAACAAGCATTTAAAAGGTCAGTATGTTTTCTAACAGTAGGAACTACTGTAAATTTCCCCTTTTCTGTGTGTATTGTTTGCTCTGCCTTCAAATATCTTTTCCTGCCAGCTTAAGTCCTAGTTTCTCTCAAAAACTAGCAAACGTGTCATGTTCTTTGTGAGAGTTTCCCAATACTTTCCTTGTCACCATATAACTTCTGAAATTCTTACTCACCTTAATTATCTAACACCATATTGTAATATGTTACCTATCTGTCTTCCTCAGTTCAACTGTAGTGTTATGTCAGCTAAGCTGATGCACACAGATCTGTAACTGCATCCACAGTACTGAGCTCAGTGAGTGTCATGGTGAGGATTCCAAGTGGCCTATCAATTTGAATTACTCTTTAGAATTGAAGAGTCATGAACCCATTCCAGTCATCTCTCATATTTATAATTTGTTTCTACCTTTTGACATATGGGTTATCTAAAATCAAGCAGTGCCTTTCATATTTTCTAAATTCATTTTGATATTACAGTCTTAGAAAATGTTCCTTCAGAAATCCTTGCCATATGTAAGACAAGGATAAATCTTGAGGACTTTTTGCTAAAGTGAAATAAGCCAGTCACAGAAGGACAAATACTGTATGATTCCACTTATATGAGATCTAAAATAATCAAATTCATAGAAGCAGAAAGTCGAGCAGTGTGCCAGGGGATGAGAGGGGGAATGGGAAAGTGCTGTTCAATGGGTATAAAGTTCAGTCTATAAAACGAGTAAGTGCTACAGCACTGTGTCTATAGTCAAAAACACTGTATTGTGCACTTTAAAATGTTTAAGAGAGATCTCACATTGTCATTGCCACAATTATTTTTGAGAAATCTTAATATTTTGGCACCAATATCCACCTAAACTTATCCACTAACAAGTTTGGATATTTTTACTTATTTTCTCAATGAACTGTTTGTTGTTACCTTTCCAGTTCTGTTACAGTCATTAGACTTTTAATCTAAAAAAACAATAATATGCTTTTATTTTTTCATTCTGATGTCCAAAATTTTGCATACTAGGTCAACATTCTAAGAAAGTAATTTAAAATTTTCAGTACTAAATTTTCAGTACTAAATTAATTCTAAAATTTATACAAATAGTCCAAATTGTATTTTAATCTGTAAATATATTACTCTATACTAAAATGTCATTACAAACTTTCTGCAGTTTCTTCTAGCTTTAGATTTTCCTATAATGTACCACAATCAGTCTGGAACTTGATTATACAATCTGGAGACTGCAAAGTGCTCACCTCACTTCTAGAAATCCAGGTACTTAAAAATATTTCATATAATCTTCAATTTACACTTCTTCACTATTTTAGAACCAAAAACACATGTGCATCACAAGTAGGCAAGCAAATTTAAGGTATTATTATCAAGTGTTTGGAAGAAAGACAGGCAGAGTGCAAAATGCTTGCATATATCTTCTGAAGGTGAAAGAGAAGATTGAAACTAACAAAATCTTAACACTTAACTTCTCCTGTATCAAAAAAAATACAACCAGAACAGTACAATGAAACTACTCTTTCCTTTATCAGAAGTGATAAAAGTTGCCTATAAAAGTATAATGGCTATTAATTAGGTGACTGGCTCATCCTTACTCGAGGTTATAAAATATGCTCGCTTTCTTTGTGATTTTTTGTAATAGTTTTAAAAAAATATTACATCACCAACTTTTACTAATGCAAAAATATGGAACTAAAAACAAAAAAGCAAACAAACAGAAGGGAATTACTGGAAGCCCATTAAAGCAGAGTGGAAGGACAACAATCCTCTCCAAATATTTACACTATTGGGTTTCCCATGACACTAGGCTGTGCCCTCAGAACTACCAGCCTCCTCCCTTCTAAGCACCAGCTCAATATAACATTAAACATCACATATAGGAAGGAGGGAGCTCAAGCGAAAGCAGATCACACAACAGCCTAACAAAAGTTTACGATAAGCCCTGACCGTATCAGTGGATAGAGCGTCAGCCTGTGGACTGAAAGGTCCCAGGTTCAATTCCAGTCAAGGGCATGTACCTTGGTTGGGGGCACATCCCCAATGGGGAGTGTGCAGGAGGCAGCTGATGGATGTTTCTCTCTCATCGATGTTTCTAACTCCCTATCCCTCTCCCTTACTCTCTGTAAAAAAATCAATAAAATATTTTGGGGGGAAAAAAATTTATAATAACACTATAAAGTTCTGTTTTTTTTAAATCTTTTAAAGCAAAGACTATCAGTTACTCCAATACTAGACATCTTCTAAAATGCCTCTTATAGTCATCACTGATGAACTTTAAATATATTATTTCACCACAGTTTAAAGCAAAGTACTTAGATAACAAACATTAATTCTAAATAAATGGAATGAGTATATATTAAAATACCTAAATATAAAATACAAAAATAACTATTTTTAAGACAGTGAAACTCACCATTCTAAACAACTTATTAAATCTTATTAAAATGGCTGCCAATAAAAAAATTTGTAATTGTAAAAACACTTACTTCATTTCCATGTTTTTGTAGAAATTCAATTTCCTGTTGTGTGAATGTTGTCATGGAGATAGATTTCACCCTGTGTGGTGGATTTAACCCTCGCCTAAGAGAGAAAATATTTTACAAATTTACTATTATATACTATTTATTTTAAAATTACACATCAATGCAAAACATTTTTAGCTAGCACATTTAAACTTGGAACAATGCTTTTATTTCATGAACTAAAGGTATTTTTAAAAATTATTTTAAACTATTAACCCTTACAATAGATATGTCAAGGTAAGTTTGGCTAGACCCACACTAAATAATATACTTAGAGGTAAACTCAGTAACTACCTAGTTAGAAACACATAGTACCTATAACATATGACCTTCTAGGAAACACCAACAGTGCTTTAGTGTGTTTTGATGAAGGGAGAAGACAATATATGTAGGAGAGCCCTATGGTAAAGAATTCGAAAAGTAATTGATTATTTAAATATTTTCATTTTTCAAGAAAATATGATAATGTGTTATGTATGGGGCTACACAAATATTCTAATCAAACAGCTATACCTTTAAGTTTGAGTCTAATTTAGAAAATAAAGCTAACCTAAGGAAGCAAAATTATTAACAACTAGAGACTCAGTGCACAAGATTTGTGCACTGGGGGGGGGGGAGGTCCCTCAGCCTGGCCTGGGCCCTCTGGCAGTCTAGAACCCTTGCTCCTTACCGCCCACCTGCAGTGGCAGCAAGAGTCCTGCCACCCGCTGCACTCGCCATCATTGCACTGACCACCAGGGGGCAGCTTCTGCCTCCAGCATCTGCCCCCTGGTGGCCCCTGCACATAATAGCGACCGACCGCATTTGGTCAATTTGCATATTAGCCTCTTATTATATAGGATAAGAATAAAGTTCTATTTCTTCATCAATTCAAGTGAGGTTTGATAATAAGGGACATTATTAATCACCTCATGAGGCAGTAAGTGTTCAAGAGAAAATATTAGGGCCCTGGAGACGGGTACTGAAAAATAGGTAGAATCATAATTAAATGATTTTTAAGGTCTTTTACAACCTTGATGTCTTTTCTGTACAGACGGCCTTAACACGCTATCTCTTGAGTTTCTTGACATTTTATCATGCACATAAAAAAGTGAATAGAAATGTGCTCAGAGAGAGTAAGAAATATTTACATTTTGTCCAAATATCACAAAGTGGCTACTCCATCCATAAGAGTAAGGGTAAAATAATCTCTGCAAGGTAACAATGTAATTTATACAAAGTTTCATAAAATTATGTTGGCAGTCATGTCCCCTGGTAAAGGGGTCATTGGGAATCCAGGTTGTAGAGCAGATTATCAATACTCATACAGAATAGTCATCATCAATCATCCATGCTAACTGAAATTTAACAATGCTGTAATATTACAAACCAAGTCTTTCAAAAATATTCTGGAAACATTTTTGAGTAATTAAAAATGGTATGTAATGTTATTTTAAATCAAAACAATAAGAATTCGTAAGTAACAAGAGCCTCTCAACCTTCATATCCCGCTCCTTCCTTCTCTCCCTCGAACTTTCAGGGATAGATGGCACACTCGACTGCACTTTATCTGCTTCACATTTCAAAGTAGAGAATTCTGTGTTGACTTAGGTTTGGTTTCAATTTTAAATTATCAAATTATTTTCCTTCTAGCTCTTGCTAAGTCATACAACAGAAATGGAGATTGCATAGCAGAAGAAACTGAACACAGAAATTTCCACCTATAAGATATCATTAATGAACAAAATCTTTAACTGGTCAAAAATGAATTTTTATTTATCTAATTTTTAAGGTTTATTCCTGGAAGTTAGTGCCATTCCCTTTTTCTCCAATCTTGTCATGTGAATTCAGTGTTTGTAAACATTTTACTGTAATGACATTGGTCATAAGCAAATATACCACATCATTTTTACAGTGCCAATATAGTGGCATCACCATTCTGAATCCTAAAAAACACATTTTAAGTCTCCAGGCTAGTGTATGTGTACATATATAATTTAAACTAGAGGCCCGGTGCATGAAAATTCATGCATTGGAGGGGGGGAGGGGGTCCTCAGCCCGGCCTGCACCCTCTTACAGTCCAGGAGCTCTCAGGGGTGGGAGGCGACCCGGCAAGCAGGGGAAGGCAATGCCCCATCACACCTCTGCTGCTGCCACTGCTGGCAGTACAACCTTCAGCTGGCCCTGGGTGGCTGCACAATATCCTAAGTTTGCCTGTGCCTCAAGCCAGCCCTTGGTGGCTGGGGGACTGAGGGATCTGGAGGACTCCGGAGGCAGGGGTGAGGAGTGCACTTGCCACGTACCTGGTGCCCCGGTGGGGCTGAGGGGACTGGGTGCTGCCATCTTGTGGCTGTGGGCACCGCCATCTTTGAGGGCATGGCAGTCATATAGCATATTCTCTCCTTACTGGCTGTGGGCACTGCTATCTTTGAGGGCATGGTGGTTAATTAGCATATTTCCTCCTTATTGGCTATGGGTGCCACCATCTTTGAGGGCAGGGCAGTCAATTAGCATATGCACTCCTTATTGGGTATGGGCACCATCATCTTTGCGATGGCCTGAGGGTCAATTGGCATATTCCTTCTTTATTAGATAGGATAATGATTCATTTAATAATAGCAGTATTGATATTTTGAAAGATGTTTGCCAGTTAATTGATTTTAAGATGTTCCAAACTCACCTACTGGTGTAGTCCAATATGTTTTTGCAGTATAATTAAGTTATACACAGATCCCAGGAGTTGGGAGTTTTAACCACCACCACCCAGGTATCACTGCAACCAGATGGTGTGACTCATTCCATATGCTGCTCTTAACTATGTCTCAATCTTGCTAATATCCATTTGTTCATCTCAAATAACAATGTGTGCTGGATGAATAATAAGAAAGCTTATTAATTAGTGTTATTAAATTGTTTTTCCCCTGCTGGGGGAGAAGCTGGTAAAATATGCCAATAGGCTATGGAAATTTAAGGGTTTGCTATTGTTGGCATAAAGTAATCAAGTTAATTTGACATTTAAATTTATTCCAATACAAGTTATTTAATATCATCCAGAACCCAACTTTAAAACACTGAAAATAGACACACACACACACACACACACACACACACACACACACCATGGTGTAAAACACACCTGTTATTTTGTTTCTCTGAAAATCACAAATATTACACTGTAACTTCCTTTTAATACTTAGGGCAAGTATCTAGAAAATAATACTCGTAACAACTTAAGATATTCTAGTAAAAAGTAGACAAAACCCAAGAATGTCTTTACTATCTCTCTAAACCCCTTTGAAATAACAGGAAAGGCATTAAATGTATTAACCCAGAAAGAGATAGAGGGAAAAAGAACAAGGGAGGAGCTCCAAAGCACACCATTACTCTGGAATAACAAAATTTGGAAGATAAAATGTGAATACAGCAGCAGTAACTGACTTTACAGAGTAAAATAAAAGTGGAAGCTCCTGTAGAGGTGGGAGAAGCCAGCCAGAAGTTGATCCCACCATGGAAACCTTGAAAGATTACCAAATGAATCAGACAAAGGTTGGGGGTTTGGAGGGTCAAAAATAGAAAGAGGAAACAGACAAGAGTCCAACATCACTGTCTATGGTAATAAGAAATGGAAGAAGGTAATAGATGTCTATTTTTGTTCACTATAAGCCTTTCTATTTTTCAATTATATGCATGATTCTTTTAATCAAAATTGAATTAAAAATTAAACAAAAAAAGAATGAAAAATAAACAGTTCTTCTCAATATTAAACTTAACACATATTTACAGGGTGTTTTCTTTAACTGATAAAAAAAGGCTTTCCTAGAAAACTAGAGTGATTTTTTTACATTCCCAAAAATATCAAGTATCTTTACTACATACTAGCACTTTTGTAGAAATACAAACCAACTGAACACAAGTGTTCTAAGTTTGTGTTCCAAGTTAGAGCCACCAAGATTGAGTGAGAGATAAAGATTTGAAAAGAGAAATGAGGAAGAATTTTCTTATCTTCTCATATTATTAGTTGTACTGATTTTCCTACTTCCTCCATCATAGAGCCTGCAAAATTTAGCAACTGAAAATGTATCAAATAATTTCTCCACTTACAGCAAATTTAAATTGTACTACATTGTCAAAATATCTCCCTGAATGTAACCACATTATACTACTAAAAAAAAGTGAAAAGACCAGCAGGAGTGGCTCAGTTGGTCGGGCATCGTTCCCATGAACTGAGAGGTCACTGGGTTTGATTACTGGTCAGGGCACATGTCCGGGTTGCAGCTAGATCCCCAGTAGAGGATGTGCAGGAGGCAGCCAATACATGTTTCTCTCTCACATTGATGTTTCTCTCTCCCTCTCTCTAAAATCAATAAAAACTTTTTTTAAGTTAAAAGGAATTTAAGGATATAACTGCCCACTGTGATCTCATGAGAAAGAAACTAAATACTATATATAAGCAGAGTTCTAAAGGATATTTGATTGTAATCTAATGCTAATCTGTCTATAATAAAAGGGTAATATGCTAATTAGATCAGACATCTTCCAACATCATTCTGGATGTCCTTCCTGACAAAACCAGGGCCAGAGGGAAGCCAGCCCAGATCCCGGGTGCCTGTGGGCAGCTGGAAGAGGGAAGCAGCCCGGTTCCTGGTGGCAGAAGGAAGCCAGTGCCTGCAGGAAACTGGTGCCAGCAGCCAGGAGAAGGAAGGCCTACTCTTGCACAAATTTTCGTGCATCAGGCCTCTAGTAACTATATAAAAATAAATAAAATTCCTCTTTTCATCTGTTCAACTTCAATTTTAAGAAGTTAATATTCTTGCCCTGACCAGTTTGGCTCAGTGGATAGAGCATCGGCCTGCAGACTGAAGGGTCCCAGGTTTGATTCCTGTCAAGGGCATGTACCTTGGTTGGGGGCACATCCCCAGTTGGTGTGCGGGAGGCAGCTAATAGATGTTTCTCTCTCATCGATGTTTCTAACACACTATGCCTCTCCCTTCCTCCCTGTAAAAAATCAATAAAATGTATTTTTTTAAAAAGTTAATATTCTTGCAAGATTCACTGTAAGTCAAAATGCACACAAAATTAATAGTTTAACTTACTATCCAGCTACATTTATCCACCAGTGAAATTCCAAGATTAAATGTACTGTGCATATAAAATGACTGGTATTAAGAGAAACAATTTATATATTTCTCAAATGTTATTTTTTATTTTATCTAAACACTTTCTGAAAAATAATGAAGGACTTTGTTGTTGTTGTTAATCCTCACTGGAGAATGTTTTTCTCTTTGACAGTCAGTGGGAGAGAGGGAGGAAGGGAGGGAGGGAGAAACATCTGATGTGAGAGAGACCCATCAATTGGTTGCCTCCTGCATGCTCCTGACCAGAGACAGGGAGGGAACCATAGCCCAGGTAGTGAGTGCCCTTGACTGGGAATAAAACTCGATTCCCTCCAGTTCACAGGCTGACATTCTAACCATTGCGAACACCTGCCAGGGCTATGACTCATTTTTTAAGGATAGAACAATTCTTATATTATTCACTGGTTATGCTAATGCTAGTCTACATAAACAAATAACTGGATCTAAAATTAAGTATTTAACAGGAAGGCAATATTTTATTATTGGTTGTAATAGAAGTATTTCTATTAACAGAACCTGACAGTGACAAATCAATCTGCTACATCACCTCATTCTGCCACAATAAAGAAAAGTTTAGCTATATCTAAATCTAAAGTCTATTTTCAAGTTTCACAATCTGAAATGAATTATGTACTTTGAATGAAAATCATACACAAATACAGGACAGCCCTCTGAAAATGAAGAAAATATTAGCTCTGAGTTTAGTAATATTAGCATTTAATTTACTTAAAGATATTGTTAATAATAAATGATGTGACTACCTTAAAGTTTAGAATTCTGATAGTATACACCATTTACTGTGTATCGGCATTTTCTAGGCACATCAAGGTTTCTGAATGGCAGCCAGAATGACATGCCTTCCTTAATACACAGGGGTGGGCAAAAGCACATTATACTTGTGAGTACACGAACCACAGTTCACTCTTGTGTTATTACTCACTAATAACTGTATTACTAGAGGCCCAGTACACAAAGTTTGTGCACTTGCACGGGGGGGGGGGGGGGGGGGGGGGGGGGGGGGGGGGCAGGATCCCTCAGTCCAGCCAGTACCCTCGCAGTTCGCACTTCGGGGGCCCTTGGGGGATGTCTGACTGCTGTGGAGGTGGAAGAGACTCCCACCACAGTTGCTGTGGTCGTGGTCGCCAGACATGAGCCCAGCTTCTGGCTGAGTGGCACTCCCCTTTGGGAGCACTGATCACCAGGGGCAGCTCCTGCATTGAGAGTCTACCCTGTGGTTGTCAGTGCCCTTCATAGCGACCAGTCATTCGCCTGCTCAGTCAATTTGCATATTAGTCTTTTATTACTAGCCTTTTATTATATAGGATAGGATTTCCCATACGAACAACTGTATCTGTCTTTTGCCCACCCCTGTTTTATATCTACTACATAAGCCCTGCCCTCACATTTAGTGTATGTTCAATAAATATTCAAGGAATGGTACCATTTCATCCTCATAGCAACCTTCTATCATCTTCTTATCACAAATGAAGAAACTGAGACTGAGGGGATGGCTCCAGACCAACCTACACACATTATGGTCTGGCTAATAGTTGTCCTAGGTCATAAAGCTAGCAGAGGTGTCAAAAATCTGACTTCAAAATTCACATTCTTCCAATTATGTCATGTCATCTAAATAATAAATACTTATTTATTATTAAGCTCAATAGTTATGTTATCCTTAAATTTTTTTCCTGCATTGATTTTGAAACAAAAAAATCCTCAGGAGCTTATAGTCCCTTCAATATTTCTGCAGTAGACATTTGATCCAGCATCCATTCCCAAGAATACCAGATTTCTTACTTGGGAATTCTATTTGGGGATCCTCGTGGTTCCAATTAAGTCAGCATAGAACAGGTGTTCAATAAAGGCACTGGTTCAAGCTAACCAGGAGTGAACTGCAGAACGTCTGGACAAGCTGGAAGGACAGTATGCAGCTTTGGGAGCTGGAGGCAGCCATCTTTGGTCGAGGGCAATCTAGGCAACCTCATTAAGCCACTGGATAAAGTCTTACTTAAAACCAAACAATAATCCCCTTTATATTTTTAAACCAATTTGAGTCAGGTTTCGAGTTTTATCTAAAAAATCAAAACTGAGAGATTTTTATCAAGTTATTCTCATTTTGATGTCTTTCATATATTGTTCCTACCTGGGAAATGTCCTCCCCACCTTGTTAACCATGCCTCTCATTTACTGAGCATCTATCATGAACCAGACATTGTATGAAATGTTACAGACACATTATCTCAAATATTGAAACCTAATCTACATCCAAAATCTACAAGGCAAACCATTTCATAGATAAGGAAACTCAAGTTCAGAGAGACTGAGTGGCATTCTCAATATCACATAGCTAGTAGTGGAGCCAGGATTCAAAACCAGGTTTATCTAGCTCATAAATACCCGTTCTTTCAACTCCATGAACCTACCTGCCAAATGGATCTGGGATTTAAAGGTCTTTGCTCAGGCATCAAGTCCTCTATGAAATTTTCTCTATCATTTACATATTTCATGGGTAGCTCATTCAAAGAAAGAAAATGGTATAATGTACTATAACTAAATGCATACACTCAGAATGCCAGGGATAGGAGGATCCCCCTAACACCAGGCCTCCCACAGTGTCTGACACAGGCCAAGTGAGCAATAAATACGCGTGGAATCACCACTAAACAGAGGTAAGAAGCACTATCTATTATAGATTAAGCCCCACTGTCATAAGCAACTGTCATCACACTGAGGTATACTTTTACAGAGAATGTTTCTGAAACATGGAATCTAGGAAGAAATTTTTAAGTATTTCTTGATATTATGCATCTGCTGCAATAAATGAAATGTTCCCCACTATACTTATAAAGGGCTACAAAGAAATGTCAAAATCCAGAACAGTAAATACATATATTTTTCAAACCAAATACTTAAAATATATCAAAGGACCTTGTGTTCAGTAAAAGACATACTTATTATGCACATAATAAATGTCAAATACACTTAAAAAGAACTGGACTGTTGACTTCAGTTTTAGAACCAAAGTTGCTCACATAAGTCACTCCACTATTTGTAACTAACAATCGTGACCAGATAATCTCAGATACCGCCCTAGCTCTACCATTCTGGGGTAACGGAGTAATTTCACTGCTTGTCACATTCCCAGTGCTTCCCTGACTGCCATCTAAAAGGAACTCTCAGAGAAGGTCTCTATCATACTATTTTAGTGCATACTTACCCCTGACATTTTTCTCATCTAATTACCATTCTCCCCACCCCCTGGAAGGTAAGCGCCAAAAGAACAAGAACTTTGCTGTATTTGTAAGAACACCCCACACCTTCACTCAGAACCTAGGAGCCACCAGTAAATGTTGGGTGAAGAAGTAACAGTCTCGGAACACTAATAATGCCTCTTTGTGCCCAACTTAAAAATAAAAGTAAATCGTACACTAATGAGCATGTCCTGCATTTTCCAAATATGTTTTCTCATGTGCCATGTACTTTGTATTAATATTACAAGGTTGTGTGTGCGCGCGCGCGCGCGTGTGTGTTTAAGTTGGAGAGAGGGGAGTAACCAAATTATTTGAAAGAACAGTACAAACGAAAAGAACTAGGTGTTTGGGGACAATAAAGCTCTTAATATTCAGTAAGAGCTACTTCGTCAATTAACTTAGAATCTACACATGCTGTGATTACTGCATAAAAGCAACGTGTCAGTCCCCAAGTCAACTGCAAACTTTCCAAAAGAAATTTCACAGCAACGGAAATCTTACCCAAAAAGAGCTTCCCGAGGCGAAGATGAACCACCACCGCCGCCCCGGGGAGTGCAGGCGGCACGGCCCCGACTCGCGGGCGGCGGCGGGGACACGGTGCGGACGCCGCCGCCACGTCTGGGGGACGCAGCTCCCGGCCGATGCTTTCTGACCCCCAAAACTTGTCCCGAAACTTCCCCCCAAACTTGCCCCAAACTGCTCAGGGCGCTCGTGGGACCCTGGCGCGCACGGCCCGGCCCCGCCCGAACTCTTCCCCGGGACTCGCGCCGGTGCCGCCGGGACTGTCATCCCGTTACCACTCCTCCCGGGGCTCGGGGCTCGGCCCGCGGGGGGCGCCCCCCGGCGAGGCGTCCTCCCCGCCGCTCCCCCGACCCCGGCGGCGCCCGCAGGTGCCTCCCGGGCCGACCCCCGCCGCCGAGGGGCGGGGCACCTGGGGACCCGCACGCCCTTCTCGGCTCCTCTCCCCCGGCCGGGCCCCCGCCGCGGCACCGCTCAGCGCCCCCGGGGGCCGGGGACCCGGAGGCGGCGGCTCCGCGGGCGCCAGAGATGCTCGCCCCGGGCGCCCCGTCCTGCCCCGCGGCCCGCCCGCGCCCAGACCCCGGACGCTGCCCGAGCCGGGACCCTCGCCCGGCGAAAGCGCATCCCAGCCGCCGGCCTCGGCAGCCCGCCCGCCCGCGCCCCAACGGCCGCCCCGGCCCGGCGGGCCGCTCCCCACGCCGCCGCCGCCGCCGCCCCACTCACAGGCTGCCGGAGCAGGAGGTACAGACGAAGGAGCCCACCGTCATGTTCACGTAGGTGGGGCCGCGCTGGTCGCAGTCGAAGCACTTGCGGTTGTGCGGGAGGCCGGTCATGTCCCGCAGCATCTTCAGGTGCTTCTCCTCCTGCTTCCGCTTGGCGCTGGCCGCCATGGCCGCGGCGCCCGGGGAGCAGGCCGGCAGGGCCGGGAGCCGGGCGGCGCTGCGCCGGGGGCCCGCGCTCCCACGGGCCGCCCTGGCCGCGGCCGCCGCCCTCCGCCCGCGCGCGGCCCCGCACCGGGCCGGCCGCCGCCGCCGCTCGAGTCCACTGGGCCCGGCGCGGCGCGGGCGCTGCGGAGCGCGGACCGACCGGCCACACCAACCGGCCCGGCCGGGACAACCGCCGCCGCCGCCACCTTCCCGACTTCTCCAGAAGGGAGAAGACGAGAGCGGGGGACGGCAAGAGGAGGCCCGCCCCGAGCGGCCGGAGGCCAAGGGAGGCTGGCGCCCCCTGCTGGCCAGGAGGAGTCACTGCGGCCACGCTGAGCCCGGGATTCTGGCTGGGGCCGAGTAGGGAGCATAGACGAGGGATGATGGGAATAGATAGTACTTGCCCCAGCCGGTCTGGGTCAGTGGATAGAGCGTCAGCCTGCGGACTAAAGGATCCTGGGGTTGGATTCCGGTTAAGGGCACATGCTGGTTTGGCAGATCCATTCCGGGTGGGGGGCTTCAGAAGGCAGCCAATGATTCTCACCGTTGCATTGAAGTTTCTATCTCTCTCCCTCTTCGAAATTTAAAAAAAAAAACAACCCACTGTGAACTGAAGGCGTCCCAGGTTCGATCCCGGTCAAGGGCACGTGCTGGGGTTGGGAGCTCGATCCCCAGTTGGCTGCAGGAGGCAGCTAACCAATGATTCTCTCTCATCATTGATGTTTCTCTCTCTCCCCCTCCTCTCTGAAATCAATAAAAAATATACTTATTAAAAGTAATAATAATAGACAGTTTAAGCTCTCTTAGATGTACATAGCACATTACATGAGTTACCTTCCTCCCCTACTTAAAACTCTCCAAGAGCTGCTCACTGCTTTGGAGATAATTCCAGGTTCCACACCGTGCCCTAAAAAGCATACTATCTACTAGCTCAGCCTCCATCACTTCCTCCTGATTACCTCGGCTACCCTGGATTTCCATTTGCACCAGGACCCCTGCCCTTGCTGTTCTCTTTATATGAGGGTTTCTAAACTTGCCACTATTGGTGTTTGGGCTAGGTCGTTTTTGATGTGTGGGAGGTCTATGCATTGTAGGATACTGAGCAGCAGCTCTGTCCTTTACCCACTAGATGCCTGAAGGACCTCTCCCACAGTTGTGGCAACCAAATACCCCCAGACATTGCCAAATGGGGAACCATGGGAGAGGGAGATGAATCAGACAAGCTGAGAACCACTTGGAAGGCTGCATCACACCTGCCTCCATGGCAGGCAACTGCTCTCACTCAGCCCAATCAAGCAATTGAAGGTTGCTGCCCACCTCCCTGGAAAGCTGCTCTCCATAAATTTGCTGTGAGGTGTTTTCTTCATACTTCTAGCTATTTGAAATCCTGCTTCTTATTTGGTGTTTACTATGTGTTATCTAGGAATCTACCTTTAGGCTCCAAACAGCTCACCCCCTGCCCCTTCCCCCCCCCCCCCAGCCAGGGGCTATGTGTTCAATGTTTATAGATTCCATTCAGTACAGGAACCCTTTAAAGTAAGCATTCTTTACATTTTACAAAATCTAGATATATATCCCAAGGATACATATGGGAAAACTAGGATTCCAACCCAGACAGTCAGGTCGCAGGACCCAAATCTCTTAATCATTGTAAGAATCCACAGCCTGCAGGATGTTAGAAACTCTTCCTGCCCCTCAGAACCAGAGTGGGAAGTTTCCAAGTCACTCAGCTGGTGAATGGGAAAGTAGGGTTAGAATCCAGGTTTCATATTGGTTCCGTATCGCCTTGCAACAGTGATGAATATTTTTTTCAGTGTCATAAACTCAAGAATTTCAACCCATTTGATGTGTTTCATATCCTTGGTGCTCACATGGTCTTATCACTGGCCAATGAGAACCTCCTAAAGTCGATTCCTGAGTCTTTTGGACAACACCTTGATTTAAGATCAACTGGAATGTCACTGTAGCAGGGCCCTGGGCTCTTTAGGAAAGGAGAAATGTCCAATTCTGGGCTGATTTACCAGCCCTAGTCTGGCTCAATATAAGATACTGGCAATCACTTATTCATCACCAACACATCCACTTACCCAGCAGCCAATGGCTTACTTCTTTGTTTCCATACTTACAAAGCTCACTTGTCATTTGTATGATATTGGCTTGTTCATCTCTCCATGGTCTATCTGATAAATGCCCAAACCAGGAGGAATGACTGTAGTACCTTGTGCAAGCCGTTTAATAAACAGTTGTTTTATTATTGTGTTGTTCATGTTTCAAAAAAGTGGGAAAAGGTATTTCTAAGGTGAAGTTCAAGTGAAGTCCAAGATGTTTTCTCCAAGCAGAGCTGAAAGGCCATATGACCTGAGTTTTGATTGTTTTATACCGTATATAATATCAAAGTAGGTTTCTACTTTCGAAAATCCCAAGAAGAGTTTTGTGTCCAGCAAGGCTATTTATTAACTTGAATTATCTTACCCTCACAACAAGACAGAAGGCAGTAGGTATTATCCCATTTTATATTTGAGCTGAGGCTGGCTTGCCCAAGGCCATGGTGGAAATGAACCTGGGATTCAAACTCTGATCTGGCTGTAAGACTTCAGCTGCTGTTTCCAGTGACTGAATACTAACCCTGCTTATTGGATTTGCAAAGTAGAAATTACTTTGTAAGATGTTCACACTGCAGCCAGAGTGACCTTTCAAAATGCAAATGTATCCCTGCATCCCTAGTCTCCTCCCCCTGCATCTCAGTGACTTCCAGTTGCTCTTAAAAAAAGAGAAAGAAAAAAAGCTGGCTCAGTTGGTTGGGCGTTGTCCAGTGCACTTAGAGGTCACCGGTTCGATTCCAGGTCAGGGCACATGCCAGGGTTGCAGGCTCGATCTCCACTGCAAGGCGTGCAGGAGGCAGCCAGTCCATGTTTCTTTCTCTCTTTCCCTTACCTTTCCTCTCTCTCTAAAGTCAAGAAAAAAGAGGGAAGGAAGGAAAGAAGAAGAAAGGAGAAGGAAGGAAGGAAGGAAGGAAGGAAGGAAGGAAGGAAGGAAGGAAGGAAGGAAGGAAGGAAGGAAGGAAGGAAGGAAGGGAGGGAGGGAGGAAGGAAGGAAGGAAGGAAGGAAGGACCAGAGGCCCAGATACCCTGCACAGGGGCCTAATTCTTGCCTACCTTCGAGGTCTCCCTGCCCCTGCCCCAGCCCCACTGTGCCCCTGGTCTCCTGGACACCACCTTTATCGCACCCAATCAGCTTCAGCCCTTATCAGTTTGTTTTATTCTCCTTTCTTTCACCTCGGGGGCCTTTACACATGCCATTGTTGCTTCCCCAAACAGCCTTCCTTCTCCTCTTTACCATCTCATCCCTCAGATCCAGCTCAACATCTGTTTTTCAGAGATGCTTCCCCGTCCTGCCTAACCAAGTCAGACCCCATAAACGTGCGCTCATAGTGCCGTGCTCCCCTCCTCTCGGGCACTTACTGAAGTGGCTGTTGACACTGCTTTGTGGTGTTCCGTTAGGATCCCTAACCCCCCAACTGCACTGCAGGCTTCGCCTGGGAGGGGACCAGGCCTGTTTGCTCACCATTATTTCTCTAGCACTTAGCGTGGGGCCTGGTCCTTAAAGGGGCCCAACACCTACTGGTTGAGTGAATGAATAAATGCAGCAACGCAGAGCCAGAGGACAAAGCTTCCCTCAGTCTCATGCAGCGAGTTCAGCATTTTGTTTATCATTGTCTCCAGTGCTTTGGTTCCCAGAATGACTACCGTTCTGTGAAAGCTACAAGAGTTGTGTTAGGGAACTCGCAAATTCTGAAATCAAACCTCTGGGGGTAAGATTCTAAAACCTGGCTTGCTTAGCGGCTCCCACCAGTCTAATCACCGGGGCGACTCCAAGAAAATGTCCTGAACAAACCCTGGTGTTTGGAGAGGCCCCAGAGAGCCAGCCATCCAGCTGCCAACTGATCCGAAGCCGCCCCACCCTCCATGCCCTTCTGTCTGCTCCAGAGCAAAGCAGGACCATCCGTAACAACCAGCATAGGCCGGTCAGGGGTGACTTCCTGGCTCCAAGTACCTGAGCACCTGAGCGAGGAGAGGAGGGCTCCTTCCCCTTCTCGAAGGACTCAGATTTAGACTTCAGACAGTACCTCTGACTTGCCCACTGCGTCCACTGACAAAATAGAAAGATGTTGCCAGGCACACATCCATGTCGCACGTCCATCCTTGCCACCTGCAGGGCACTAGGAAGTCACACTTTTAATAACTCCTGGATTCGCACACTTGCCTTTTTCTTGGTTTGCTTGTGCGTTCAACGAGCTAATTGGTTAAGTACATAATACACACCACAGTTTGTGACCCTGTCTGGACACCTTTTCATGTTTTAATATTCTGGGAACCTTGACAGAGTTAAAGTGGCCAGGCACCTTCTCTGAGGTGAGCCCCCTTACTCTGCAGGCCCCCCACAACTCCACAGGCTCTGCCCGACCCCAAACCTTGGAGCACAGAACCTCTCAGAACCCCTCCATCCTCTCTTGGTGCCCAGTGTCAAGCCAAGCAAGTGCGTCTGGGTTGTTGGGGAACCTTGATTCTCCATTCTTGGGGTGTTCAGATCTTTCTTTCCCTCGGCACCCCTTCCCCACACCCCCCCATGCTGGAAACTGATTTTGATTAGAGGAGGAGACTGAGCTGACAGCCGTGCGTGAGCCTTTCCAATGCAGGAACAGGAGGGCTGTGGGTTTAGCCTCTTTTTTATTAACGTTCTTCTCTCCGCATGGCGTGACTTTTTCCAGAGGAGCCAATGCTAATTTTTATGGCCCATTAAAGCAACGCGAAGGGAGAAGGGAAAGCAACGCTGGCCCCGTGAACTCCCCCAGGCCCCCGCCGATTTCACAGAGTGAGTAATCACAGGGCCTGGCGTAGGAAGCGCTGTGGAATAATACTCAACGGGAGTTTTCCCCCTTTCTTCTTTTGATAGCACCTTCCTGTAGCTGTGGTTCGATTATTTTTAACATTGGTTCCTGCCTTGCTTTTTAATTTGTCAGAAGCAGTGAGACAGAAAAGGAAGGGGGAAAAAACCCTACAGAGCACAAGCAGTTGGTGTGTGCTTCCTGGAAACACTGGCGTGGTTTCTGGGTAAATGCTCAGAGCGCCGATGCTGGGGGCTGACAGGCAGTCACCTGGCCTCCTTCTCCCCACAGGAGCCTGAGAAATGGAGGCCCTGCAAGCCTGCCCTCGCCCCCTCCGAGCTCCTGTGTCTAAGACCCGCTCTCCATCTGCCTGGGTTCATGTCAAACCGTCCTCTGGGCACTTTGTCTCACCAGCTAGATTCTGTCTGCTCAGAGACCGGGGACTAGGTCCTCACCTTCAGTCTGCCAGCCCCTAGGAGGGTCCTGCCAGGTGGTTGACTGAGCCAGCCTCAGTCCATTCCAGGGCATTTGCAACTAGGCTTCAGTTATCCAGTAATCAGAAAGGCCTTTGCTGGATTTTAGAGGGAAATCAGAAGTAGCATTCACCCTTCATTCATTCATTCACTCTAATATTTATTGAGCATCTACTATCTGCCAGACACTGTGGGGGTTCGGCGATGAACAAGCTTGCGTTCCCGGGAGTGGGAGAACAGACAGTGAGCACATTAACAGAAGTGGTCACGGCGATGCCAAGAACTCCAGTGGAAAGTGAAGCACAGTGAGGGAAGATAGCGTGAAAGGAGAGGTTGCTACTGGCTGGTTAGGGTGGGCCTGGAGGGAGGTGAAGCCGGGAAAATTCTAAGCCGGGCATGTGTCAGAGATCACAGGGGGAAAAGCCTGGCGTGGAGCAGCCTGCCTTCTTCAGTTTGTACCAGAATCAGGAGTCCTGGCGGCCCTGGGTGCCTGAGGACGCAGAGCATCCTTCTCAGAAGCCAGAGAGGAAGGCCTCGCCGCTGCAGCAGCCAGAGGCTGGGCAAGAAACGCTCCATTCATGTCGTCAATGGAACCTTGTTCTCGCCCGTCACTGGAGAGAGAGAAAGGCAACCTTCCCTTCCGGTTCAGGGGAAAGAAAGGGATCCCTCTGGGGAGAGAAACCTGCTCCGGTTGTCAGGGGAAAAAAATCAAGCGCCTACAGGCTCCACCGAAAAGGAAATGGACTCCCCCGTTGGCCCTGTGTTGAAGGGGTGGGATGGAGACACTCGAAGGTGGGTCTCTGAATTTTAGCGAGCCTGTATGAGCACCAGGGGGAACCAGCCTGCTCCCCTTGCAATTCACAGTCCCATGCCCTGCACCCCAAACACGTGAACTGGCTGTGCAAAACCTTACGTGCCAAATTCCCAGCAGCGCTGGCTTTCTCCCTCTTCTGGATGCTGAGATTTTTGTATCATGTTTTGCTGTGATGTTACATTGGTAGACATGTGTGTACTTTTAATGTCACCTATAACAAGATGTGTTTGTAGCATAATGTCCAGAAAAAAAAAAAAACATTTTAAAGGAAGAGGTATAAACCTTTAAGGGCCAAAATTCTGTATGTTAGATTGCTCTTACAGGAAAAACCTGCTGCCGCCTTTATGTACACGTACAGCATACGAGTAGGTAGTGAACTTTAAAACTGAAAAAGTAAATAAAGAGTTTAAATTAAATAAATAAATTTTTAAAATGAAAAACACCACCACCTGGGCATGCTGATGTTGCAAAATGCTGTATAAACCTGTTCGTTCAGTGCCACTGTGATTGACATGGAGTGACTGTTAAACTGTCTCTGATTTTTCTCTGGTTTGTTAAAATGCTAACTAAAATGTGTGTGTGTGTGTGTGTGTGTGTGTGTGTGTGTGTGAGAATACTTTGGCTGTTTCTTAGCAGTTGTGATGTTACCATTCCATTTTGTGCTCTTATTCCAATTTCATTTTTCATGGTTTGGAAGCCATTTTTGTACTGAACGAATGTTCCTGCTGCACAGTATCTGCAGCATGCCATGTTGGGTTCATAAAAGCAACTTAGCGTATGCAAACATTTTTTTAAAGTGTGGTTCTTCTCTAAAAAGTCCTCACCTCCTCCCTTTTCTATTTCTCACCAAATGCTGGCAGATAGGTAATGGCTCATTACACCACATGGGGTGAATTGAGCACAAAGTAAATCTGTTGAGCCCCATGAATGACGTTGCCATGGCACCCAAGCCCATGAGAAGGAAAGCTATGGCCCAGAACGCCAGGGTTGACAGGCCTGCAAGGATGATGGACATTTCCTGGGATGAAGCATCAGGCTTTGCAGAGCACACCCTGTACAGTAACTTCATTAGCCCTCACATCAGCCTTTGCAGCAGGTTTTATCGTTATGCCCATTTTACATTGGAAGAAACTAAGGCTCCCCAGTGGAGGACCTTGGTAAGGTCACATGGCTGGGGCATAACGGGGCTGAGACTGAAGGTCAGCAGTGTGACATCGGAATCCACAATTTAATCCCTGTGGTCAGCTAGATGCTCTTGTGAATCAAATCAGGCCCTCCCTGACAGACAGCAGGGACAGGCCCGAGGTGTGTAGACTTTCCTAGTATTGAGCTGGCCTCTGGGGGACACAGAGGGACACAGCTGGGCTGGTGTAGTCGGAGGTGTCTGCTCTGCCCCCAGAGCTTCAGGCTGTGCACTGGAAGGACCTGTTTTTACTGGGAAGTTATTCAGATGCGGGAAAGTACCTGACAAGTTACACCCACCGTGCACCCACCGTGCTCCCACCATGAAAACGTGGTCAATATCATGTAGATCATTTCTGACATATAGAATTGTCCTCCCTGAATGTGCATAGAACCATATAGCCAAGTCCACGCCACAGCTGGGGCAGCCCTGGGGGAAAGTTTACAGGAAGAAGCCCATAGTCATCTTTACCACAAGAATGGACCTATTGATTCTATTATTAGTCACTTTTCCAGTCCTGAGGCTGTTCATGATTCAGAAGAAGTAAATGAGAAGATATATTCAACATAGCATCTGGCATATAGGTAAGCACTTCGATCATTCTTAGAATTGCAAATATGCCAGCTAAAATCCCTTTTTCTTCACTCTATGTGTGCTGCGTGTAAGATAGCAAGTCAACCACAGCTGCAGTTTAGCAGCGGTTTGCTGGAAGCTGCAGGAAGTGAACCCCTCGAGGTATCTATGTGGCTACCCATTGACCAGAGCAATGCTGCGCTCTGATTGGCTGAAATCACTTGTGGTCTGAGTGGTCTGCAAAGCCCTGAGGAAAGCACATGAACAGCTATGTTCTGCTCGGTTCATACAAGTTTACATTGGTCCTAAGTAAATACCTGACAATGTGCAGTCCAATAGATTCTGCAGATGAAGTGCTCCAAACACATCTAGCCAAAGAAGCTGCATTTCATTTGCTGTGTTTTATGTGAAGGGACAGAGGGAATACGAGTGTCTGTGTATGTGTTTAGGAAGTGGTGACAAGTTTTTTTCATCAGGCCTGTATCTACTATATGTACCTGCATGAGGAGAGGCAACATAGCAGGGCAGTTGTGAGCATGGATTTTGAGTCAGACTGTCCAGACTACAGTCCTGATCTCCCCCAGGGGCTTGAGCAAGTAACTTAAGCTTCTGTTTCCTCACCTGTAAAATGGGGATAATAATGTCATCAACTTCATAAATTGCTCTAAGGATTAAGTGCTTTAATGCACAGAAAACACTAAAAAGAGTGTTTGGCACATAGTAAGTACTCTACAAGTGTTGGATATTATTATTATTATTATTACCAGGGGCCCCACTGCACAAAAATTTGTGCACTTGGGGAGGTCCTTCAGCCCAGCCTGTGCCCTCTCGCAGTCTGGGACCCCTCGGGGAATGTCCACCTGCTGGCATGCCTGGCCAGCCTGGGTGAGGGGCTGATGGCTGTTTGCAGGCTGGCCAAGCCCCCCAGTGGGAACCCTCACCCCATGGGGGTGTTGCCAGCCTGGGTGATGGGGCTGAGGGCCGTTTTCAGGCTGCCCACAGCTCCCATTGACTCAACGTCCCAGCGAGGCTGGCTGGAATCAGGTTTCTGGGGTTTATTTTCTATAATTGAAACTTGGTTGCTTTGAGCGGAGGCCTAGGCAGGCAATGAAGCCTCCTGTTTGGTTCAGCTCCATGGCTTCTATAGTTGAAACTGTGTTGCCTTAAGCAGAGGCCCAGCTGCTGAGGCAGGCAGTTTCCTCCAAATAGAAGCCTCCTGTTTGCTCTAGCTCCCTGGCTGCCGACTGCCATCTTGGCTGGGTTAATTTGCATACAGTCACTCTGATTAGCTGGTGGGGGTGGCTTGGGTGTCTCGGAGTGATGGTTAATTTGCATATTGCTCTTTTATTAGATTAGATATTCCCTGCCTACCCATCAACCCTCTCCCCTATAATCCAGCCCAAGTAAGAAAGTGTATGGTGTGTGTATATGCATATATACTGGTTTCTGGTATAGCACCCTGTTTTTAGTTTCATTTTATTTCTTAACATCTAACAAAAAACATGAAGACAATCTCATTAAAAAAAAAACCTTCAGACAATACTGGTGTGGGTTGAATACTGTTCTCTCGAATTCCCATTCATCAGGGAATCTCAGGATGTGAATATCTAATCTAATAAAAGAGTAATATGCAAATTAACCACCACTCCAAGACACCTAAGCCACGCCCACCAGCCAATCAGAGCAAGTGTATGCAAATCGACCCATCAAAGATGGTGGCTAATTTGCATACACAGGCAAGCAAAGACTAAAGATAGCGTAGAAGGAAGCCAAGTGCTGCAGAAGGGAGCCAAGCGGTCGAGAAGGGAACAGAGCTGAAGCAGGAGATGGTGAAAAAGGGAGGGAAAAGTGAGGGAGGGAGCCGAGGTGGCAGAGATGGGAGGGAGCCGAGGCGGGCTTCACTCCCTTCTCTGCTTTGCTCTGGCTCAGAAAGCCCTATTCTTGCAGGAATCTTCCTTCAACGGGACACTAGTATATATATAATATGCAAATTGTCCCCACGGGAGTTTGGAGACCAATCACTCGCTATGACATACACTGACCATGAGGGGGCAGCACAGAACAAAGGAAGGCCCAGCTGGCAGTCAGCAGCCAGGGAAGGGAGGCCCTGGCTGGCAGCCAGAAGGCCCTCATCAGCCCTGATTGCCAGGCAGGCCTAGGGACCCTACCCACGCACGAATTTCATGCACCGGGCCTCTAGTTTGGAAATAGAGTCTTTGAAGATGTAATTAGCTGGAGATCTTGAGGTGCAATCTTTCTGATTTAGAGCAGGCCTTAAATAACTGGTGTCATTTAAGAAGAGGAGAGGACACCCAGAGACACACAGGGAAGAAGGCCATGTGGCAACGGAGGCAGACACTGGAATGATGCTGCCACAAGCCAAGGAACACCTGGAGCCACCAGAAACTAGAAGAAGTGAGAAAGGATTCTAAAACATTCAGAGGAAGCGTGGCTCTGCTGATCCCTTTCTTTTGGACTTCTCTTCTCCAGCGCTGTGGGAGAATACCTTCCTGTTGCTGTCAGCCACCCATTTTGTTCCAGGAATCCTAGAAGCAAGTACAGCCAGTAAAGCTAAGCTAACCCATCCATGTCCCCTCTCCCAGTAGGAGAGTAATTTTGTTAGCTTTCCAGACCTTCTTCTGTTCTTACACGCATTTCCAACATATTGTGTCCAGTGGACAACAACCACATTTGGTGAATGTAGCTAAATTGTTTTCACTGGAGCCACCCCACGTGCCGGACCTTGGCAGCAGATGGCTGTGGCCCTCAGGCAGGGCAAGGGCAGCTGCTGCTGCTGCCTCTCCCAGGGACCACAGGGACCGGAGTTATTGCCTCTGATGGAAAGCCATCGAGAGGCAAGGAAGTTTGTCCTGGCCAGAGTGGCTCAGCTGGTTGAGTGTCAGCCAGTGCACTGAAGGGTTGCTGGTCGCACATGTGCAGGTTGTGGGCTCCATCCCTGGTTGGGGTGCGAGGCATCCAATCAATGTTTCTCTCTCTTTTTCTCCCTCTTCCTTCCTCTCCCTCTAAAATCAACTTTCCAAAAATATTTACAATAAATAAATAATAAAATAAAATAAAAGACAAGGAAATCCTCTAGAACAGGGTCTTCCTTACCATAACGTGTGGGCTTTCTGAGTAATTTTAACAACCCCTCTTCCTCTTTCTTATACATTTTGGGTTGTACTTTAGTCATCTTCTAAAATCCGGTTTCATTAATAGCAGTGAGTCTGTTTTCTGTAAGAACTGGAAGCGACCATTTGAGAATGATCGCTTTGCCACATCTCCTAGGGGTGAGCATGATTATACCGAAAGGGGTGTTCACATTCAAAGCTTCGAATGGAAAGAATACTAGAAATCACTGAGGCAATAATTCTCAGCAGCTTGGGACTTCAGCCCCTTTTGAGAATCGGATAAAAGATGCCAACCCTCCCCCTTCCCTCTTCTATGTACTAGACACATGTGACCACCATATACTCTTAGGCTAGTCCTTGTACCCAGGCTCTCTCCCTCTTGTATGACAGATGAGGGAAATCAGGTTCCAAAAAGTAGAGCAAAAAAGATCTCAGGGAGCAAGAACCCAGATTCTCTATGACCCGCCCTCTCCCTGAGGCTCCCTCTGCCCCAGTTTGCCAGCACACCTGACAAAGGTGGGGAAGAGGACATGGAGAAAAGGGGAGCCCCGGATGAATGGAGCCAACATCAGAGAAAGGAGACAGTCAGTACCTTAGACACAGATGGTGGCCAGGACACCACAGTGGATTCCCAGGACATGGCACTCCTCCATTCTCCCCCGAGACTAACTCAAAAGAGAAGAACTTGACATTAAAGCCACAGGGTCTCTGGTCATGCATAGAGAATCTATTTTAAGTAGCCATCTTTGCATTTCTGAAAGAAGTTTATATGTCTTCTTCAGGCCTCTTAAAAATAGAATAGCATCTCATCTTTCTAAGATGACTTGAATGTAGACAGACATGGAGCCAAGAGGACCAGCTAGTCAGGAATGTTAAATATGTGGTCTCTGTACACCATTCCTGCTTCCTTGGCCTAGGGTAGACATCACTCATCTGCAATGTACTATTTCTAAACCAGCACCAGGTGTGGCCTCAGAATTCTTCACAACTCAGCACTCCAGAAGTTACTCCCAGCTAGCAATGAGGTCTGCAACCTATTTGCCATCCTACAGCTAAGTGACCTGCCCACATTGTCCGAGTCTCTCGTGGTTAGATATTTTCCTGTGGTCTCCTTTAAGCATTCTGCTGGCTTTAGCAGAGGCCTAGAGACCTCCTTTTCCAGGGCGGCAATCTCTCCTAGCATTTCTTCTAACAGCTGTTCTCCTATATTTCCCATCATGTAAAATAATTGAGAACCCCCAAGTAATCTTGCTCATAACTAACTTATGTTTATATAAACTATGAAGATAGCTCTCTAGAAGTTCTAAGTTCAATCTCATTATTGCTGATAGCTCTTGTTTATGTCTTGGTTTTTGACATCTTCTTTGTAGTAGGGGTCTCTCTCTCTCTCTCTCTCTCTCTCTCTCTCTCTCTCTCATCTCCTTTCAACTAAATCTCTAGACCTAGATTTTTGAGAAAGAAAAAAAGTAGACTGACACAAGTCTACATTGCACCACAAAGTGAAGTTTTAAAATAATGGCAGAGTAAGCTATGGTGTGGCATTTTTACCTCTTGTCATTCTAAATATTAAAGAAGAGGAGCTCTATATATCTACGTAATCAAGCAGATACATTGAGGGTAGAGCCCAGTGCTGGCCTCCTTTCTTGACTCTGATCTTTGTTGGCATATCACCAAGCATTCCAGAACTACTTCTGGAATGTTCCAACCTTCTGTTTGCCTTGGTGCCCCTTGATTTGATGATTTGTCTTCCACACTCAGCTCCATTTCTTAATATTTTAAATATTAAGTTGGGTCGTTACATGTGGCTACTCAAAATCCCATCATGCCTGCCCTCCATTTCTATCCTCTTCTGCAGCCTACCTTTCTCTCTGCTCCAGCCACTCTGACCTAATGCTTGTCATATCGAGACGACACCAGGCTCCTGCTTGGGGCCTGTACTCTAGCTGTTGCCCCTGCATAAGCCAGGTGTTTGGCTAACTCCCTCACTTCTATTCATCTCCACAGAGATTCCTTCTGCCACCCACTCCTCCACTCCCAGCTCAGCATCCCCTTTATCTTGCTCTCCTTTTTATTTTTTTCCAGAGTACTTACAAACTTCCCAGGTACTATGTCTTTCTCGGTTGTATTATGTCTATTGTTTATTATCTACCTGTCTCCCACAGGAATGTAATCTCCAGGAGGGCAAGAGTCTTATGCTTTTTCACTAATGTATTCTAAGTATCTTCAATAGTGCTAGGTACTTAATAGATGCTCAATTAATATTTGATGAATAAATGATGGAATGAATAAGTCAATGAATGAATAAAGCCTTTGTTCTAGAATGACTACTGATTAGTAGCAAAAACCACCCTTAAAGGGTTTCTGAAGTAAAGAAAAGGGGGTAAACGACATTTTTAAACCATTTACAGGCTACCTTTATGAATATGACATCATTATCAAATGCCTTTATGACCAACATTGTTTTATATCACAGTCGGACCATTATAAGCTTCTGGGCCTGTGAAGTTGGGCCTGGGAGCCAAGACCTCTTAGCACAAGCCTGCTAAATTCTCTCTGCTGTCTAGTCATGAAATAGTTTCCAACATAAATTTCTCATGTTTTGTTAGCTATATACTCCAAAAAGAGTGCTTTGCCCATATTTGGCTTTGGAGAAGATAAAAACCTTTATTTACAAAGATTCTATTTCTTTAAAAATATCCTTTTCACAGAAAAGGATAAAATATAATAGAAAAGGCAGGAAACAAAGCCAACTTCTGATAACATCAAGGAGAAATTGGTGTCCTTGTGGGAAAGGCTGCATAGATGATAGCATCGACTTACAAAACTTCCAGCAGGTAGTTTATATGGTAATTTAAAAAGCAAAAACAAAAACAAAAAAAGTTGCAGCGGTTCTTTGGGTCTTTCTGGCAAAAAACAAACAAACAAAACAAAACAAAAAAAACCCAGTTGCTTAGATTACTCTAGTAGAACACTAGGTTTTCCTTCAATGGGTAAGAGGCAAAAATGTGTGCACAAAGAAGTTACTTAAAGGTCATAAATATTTTGCCAAAAGAAAGATGTTTTTGTGGTAGAAGGGTGGAATGATTTATGCTAACTGCCTCGCAGGGGCCCTAACTTTGCATGCAGAGGTCAGCTCATGTGATCAGGAGCCAGAAAGCCTGAGTGAGACCTGCTCTCTGGACTGGTAACGAAAGGAGAGGCCCACGGGGAACACTAAGGCGGCGCAATGTGTTCCCACGGACATCCGCCCTCCTATCCGATTAACTTGTGCAGAGGAAGCAAGCTTGCATCTGAATGCTACCGATGTTCAGCTGTGTATAGATGTCATGACTCGACTGAGGCCCAATGAACCGGTGTCTGTAAACCTCAGCATTTGAGAAAAGAGAGGAAATACCATGCAAAATAACATTTCAAAGTACCTGTGCCCCGAGTCTTCCTGCTTCTCAAGGAAAATGAGTCTGTTTGTGGTCATTGAAGGTGTTTATTGTTTCCTTCCATGGACTTTGCAGAGGTGCGTTTCCCAATCTAGACGCCGGCGTGACCGAACATGCACAGGACGACGTTCTGTGCAAGCTTAAACAGTTCCAAGTCCAACCTTTCTAAAAAGGACACATAATGGCTAGGCCCTCATGAAGGGTGACAACAAATGAAAGCTTTCCAGAGGAGTCTCTGGTGAAAGGCAAAGGTCAGCAGCATTTTGTGGGCAGAGAAGACGATACTTGGGTTCTTAGACAGGACAGCCTTGTAAGAACACTCAGGTCACACATTTCACTCTGGCCTGATTTGCAAAATCCAGAGCCCTCCTTCTTCCTGCATTCACACTCAACAGGCACTAACTGGGCCCAGTGGGCAGGCTACTTTCTCTGATGTCTTTGTGGCCGCTGTGCCAACCCTGTCGATCTTGCCCTTTCATCCCTAAACATTGTCCATCACACAGAGTTTCTTTCTGGTCATGTCTCCTTCTTCTCTTTATGCCACTTCTTCTCAGGAGAAAACGTTCCTCAGTTTTTCATTCATCTTCCCTGTTCCTATAGTGCTTCCCACCCCCTCCCCACCTCCTGCCCTGTCCCCGGCCCCAATCTATGCGGCAGGTATAAGGTGTAGCTTAGGAATCCCACTGCTTGTGTGTCTAGTCCCTCCTCAGCTACCAGCTAACTGCGGTTCTTTGGATTAGTCACCTCAACCTTCTGTGTCTCAGTCTTCTCATTTGCCAAATGGAGATGACCACACTATGTTTGAGTGAGTATTAAATGAGACGATACATGTAAAGTGCCTTGGACAGTGCATGGTACAAATAAATCACTGCTACCGTTATGTTCAAATGCAGAAATCTATTTAAACGTTAAGCCTCAAATCATATTTTAAAATTCAACAAAGTCAAGATTTTTCCAACCAGATCTAATGGTTCTTGTGTATTCATTTTAACGCTTGTAATATGAAGTTGGCGCCTTTTATTTATTGGAAAGGTGCCACTTACTGAGCAACTAGATATGTCAGGCCCTGGGCTCAAGATTTTATGTGCAGTGTCTTGTTTTTGAAAAGTAAGCATTTCTACTTCCAGTTTACAGATGAGGAAGCCAACATGCATAGGATAAAGTAAGCGTGGTTAAACTCATTTGTCTCCTTCGCTTCACTTCTAGAGGAAATGCTCTGAGAGGAAGGTCAGCGTCTCCGGCTCAGCTTTCTAGCTCCTGTACCTCCATGGAGAAGGTGCTCGTCAGCACCACGTTCGGTTGATATCAATGAGTGTATGGTTTGGATAGCACACAGTCTGGTGATCTAAGAAGAACGGGTGTTTATATAGCATTCAACAATCTTCAATGACATTTCCCACGGATTCCCTCACACTCACAACATTTTTCGAATATATGTATTGTTGTAGACTCCATTTCTCAAATGCAAGACTTCTAGGCAGAGTGGTTAACTGGTTTTCCCCAGAATAAATTGCCAATAGTGGCAGGGCCAGGACCCCAAACTAGCTGTCCTTCTGTAGGTTGTCTCAGGGTATCATTACCTCGCCCCCAAAGCGTCTGAGACCCAACCAACGGCACAATATCTTGAAGACAAAATAAACTTTATATAAATCTCAAATATTGCAGAAGAGGCCATGTCCACAAATTAGCAGACAGCATAAGATGGTTTTCCTAGATCTTAGTTCTTCAGAAGAAGGGAGACAAACAGGCCCAGGGCCAGGCCACGTTAAAGAACTCTAACTCTCATTCCGTAGGAGGAGATATTCTCCTCAAATAGCTCCTTTAATCCCAACATGGGTTTATATAAAGTCACAAGCCCACGGATTTTTAGGAACTCCAAATTTCAACCGTCCTCATTCATCAGAATTCACTTCTGCCATATTCTTTCTGGTCCTTCTGAAAGGTCAGGTGGGGTCTCATTTCAACCTCTCTCTGGCAGTGGCTTCCCTGCAAAGGAGTTCAGCTGGATGATGTAATTGTTCCTGTGTTTCTAAATATGAAAGAACAGGTTGGTGCATTATACAACAGATAGAGAAAGAATGACAGCGTCTTTAGGAACAAGCCCCTTTCAAGAAGCAGCCAGCATCTACTGGGTGGTGTGCTCGTCACAGATATGTAGAAAGAACGGGAACGAAAACTCTGACACACGGTTGCAAAGGGAATGATTGCAGCAGCCGTGCGGGGAGTTGCATGAAAACTGGCCTTTGCCTTTCTTCACCTGAGGGGGCTGCAGTGGAGCTGGGCTGCGTTATCTGGGCCCCCAGGCAGAATGACGGGGGCAGAACAACTATCAGGCATGGACACAGTATCTCCAGGGTCCTTTAACATGTTATCTACAGAGCATGGTGTGCAAAGTCCTAAGCCACGTGGTAGGATAAAGAGAATAAGGAACCACATGCAGATCCTTCCCTCCAGGGCTTTCTATGCAATAGAAAAGGAAACATAAATGACGCAAAATGAGACAGAGAGTAAAGTGTCACAAGAGCCACAAGATCCATGCTGAGGCAGGTCACAGGGAGGCATGATTGCTTCAGGAGACTTCACGGAGGAGGTGGCAGTTCAGATGGGCAAGATTTGCAGAGCACATGGCCCTGGGAAGAAAAAACAGCCCAGACAGAGAAGCAACCGGGGCTACAGCTCGAAGGGGGAAATACAAGAGCTGGACAAAGAATAGACTTCAGTTTGTTTCTGGTGTAGGGCGCTTGAAGATCAGGCTTTTAATGGTAGGTGTTTTTTTTTAATATATTTTTTATTGATTTTTTACAGAGAGGAAGGGAGAGGGATAGAGAGTCAGAAACATCAATGAGAGAGAAACATCAACCAGCTGCACCTCCCAAGGGGGATGTGCCCGCAACCAAGGTACATGCCCCCGACCGGAATCGAACCCAGGACCCTTCAGTCCGCAGGCCGACGCTCTATCCACTGAGCCAAACCGGTCAGGGCAATGATAGTTTTTATTATTGAGGCTTAGAAAGCATTAATAAGGATGTTGTTCAATAAAGTGAAATTCTTATCAGTTAGCCAGGCTCTCATTGGACCCCGGTAGCAGATGCTCTCGGACATATAAAGCTACACGGGCGGTGGAGCCAGTGGGCCCGGCTTCCACTTCTAGGAAGCAGCCCATTGAATAGTTTTACCTTTTACAACGAAAGACCTGTCCTTGGTTCTGCAAGCTACGGAGAAGCTGGGAAAGCCCACACTCCCCTCTGTACAGAGCCTGCTAAAGCAGCTGCTTGATTTTAAATGTGCAACTGAATATTAACAGTGAGTTGCAATACTTGTACTGACACAACCACGCCTTGTGCCTGATTTCACAATCCAGAGGTGTTGAATCAACTTTTCTTATAAGTGTGAACACTAATGGTGGGGGAAAGGAAGGCAGGAGAGAAAAAAGAGGGAGAGAGGGGGGAAATGGCTTTTTTTGTTATTGTTGTTCCCGACTCCCGATTTCTGTGTTTCATAATTCAGCAGAATCTAGGAAGCATAGTGTGATATTTTTCCCAAAAAGGAAAGAAGGTGTTTTATTGCCAAACTCAATATATAGAGTTGGCTGTGATTTTTAAGCCACCTGTTGACACATTTTAAGATTTCTCCTTTGATAACTATATTTTATCTCCATCTATATACCAGTGTGTATTGGAATACAATAAAATGGCTGCTATTTTTACTTTGCCTAAAAATCTCTGTTTTCTACCTTATGAAAAACATACCCCAGAATGTTGTGGACCAACATTCGAGAGAATAAGACCATTGACTCCAAAGAGGTCTTAAGCAGCAAGCGAGGATTTATTGAGCTGGCCAGCTGGCTGCAGTGCCAGCACCCCACCGAAGTGAAGACTGACACTGCAGCCCTGACCAGATGCAGAAGCAAGCTTTTATTCACAAAAACCACAAAAAGGTGATGCACAAAGTTCCTTGCTCTATTTCTCAACACAAGATACAGAGTCATAAGTTTTGGCTGGAGCATGACTATTTTCCTTATCTCTAGCAGTAGCAGTAAGTCCTACTGAGCTGCAAGTGAGCTGGGGCAAGTTGACCTTTACACAGGCTACTAAAAAAATCTTTCTTCAGGAGAATCTGACCCTGTTCCCATTGTTTTCCAGCACAATTTCTGCTTCAGCACATTGATTATACTATCATTAGCCAGAATACTGAGACAGGAGAAGGATCTCTTAGATCATTCAAGTCCATTCCTGGAACGGGCCTAAGTCCCCTGGGAGAGACTGTGACCCACCTCCTTGGCAAGTGACCAAGGAAAATGCAGAGGCATGTAAAAATGTACCCTGCTATGGTTTTTAATTTTTGAAAGTTTCTGAAATAACTCCCTGAGACTGTTCATAAAACAGTTATGCTGCTGAATTTAGGTCATTGGTTCTTAAGTGGAAGCAATTTTGTCCCACCTGACCCTGCCCCGCCAAACACCCTCGCTAACTGAGAGGGCTCATTGGCAATATTTGGAGACATTTTTGTTTCAGCACTTGGGGGAGGGGAGGGTGCCCCTGTATCTATTGCACAGATGCTGCTAAACATTCCACATTGCAGGAGACAGGTCCCCACATCCCCAACAAAGAATTCTCCAGCCCTAAATGTCAATAGAGCTGAGACTGAGAAGCCCTCGTTTTAGTCTTTTCCTAAGCACCTCCCTTCTCCCCCCCCCCGCCCCCACCGCTGTTAAATATTCACCCAACTGCACACAAAGCCAATTCCATGGCTCTGAGGAGCACATGTTATTCTGAAATAAACTATTCAGATAAAATTCCTACTAATTTTGGTTCTTAGTCTGAACATAAGCAAGTATTAATAACACAGGGAGAAACAAGAGTGCCTTTTCCAGTTATTTTAAGAGTTAAAATGTGTTAAGTTTCATTAGCGTCAGATCCAGTAAGTTATATTCTAGAGATGTAAAGAGAAGGAATCAGTGAATGCTTCAAAAACAAAACAAAACAAAACAAAAAAAACAAACACATCAAACTTGCCTAAGTCATTAGAGCCCTATTGCTAATCAGAAGCTTATATTTTTCAATAATTAATTTTCATAGGGGCAGTGGAGCTTTAAAACCTTAGGTGGAAAACTTTCAGTACCAAGCAAATAACTCAAGAGTATTGAATAGATACCCTATCCTCCCACCGTCCCCCAAGTCCACCATTCATTCATTTTCAGGAACTAAATAAAGGAAAAGAGAATATAAGGTAGAATGGAGAAATAGAATAAGGGCAAGGTACGGAAATGAAAGGTGAAAGGAAAGGAAAGGAGAGAGACAAATCCCAGTTGTGTTTCTGCAGGTTGGAGAGAATCTTGGCTCACATAAGCTTCCTACTTGGCTGTTTGACCCCAACTTTCTGTGGTGTTAAGCCCTGGTGTCGGTCTCATCTGTAACGTAGGTTTCAGTGCTACAGAGGTGTGTGTTGGAGCAGGGGGGTTACAAAGAGAGAAAAATGACAAAACAACTTAGTTATGAACTGTTACTGAAATACTAGCATCAAACAGTGCCTAGACAGTGTGACCCAATTGGTTGAGTACCATCTGTGCACCAAAAGGTCTCCGGTTTGCAGGTTGCCAGTTCCATTTCCCAATTGGCATGTGTTTGGGGAGGCAACTGATCACTGTATTTCTCTCTAAAAAATCAATAAAAACATAAAAAAAAGAAAAAAGTAAGCAACTCTAGCTGGTTTGGCTCAGTGAATAGAGTGTTGGCCTGTGGACTGAAGGGTCCCAGGTTTGATTCAGGTCAAGGATACATACCTAGGTTGCAGGCTCAATCCCTGGCCCTGGTCAGGGAGCATGTGGGAGGCAACCAATTGATGTGTCTCTCTCACATCGATGTTTCTCTCTCTCTCTCTCTCTCTCTCTCTCTCTCTCTCTCTCTCTCTCTCTCTCTCTCTGTTTTTCCCCATCCCTTCCACTCTAAAAAAATCAATGGAAAAATATCCTTGTGTGAGGATTAACAAAAAATTATTTAAAAAATACAATTAAGTAAGCAGTATTACAAATACATCAGGCATCAGGTTAAGCTTATCACATGTCATAATATTTTTGCTTGTTCAGAGATTCCAGTTTAGGGAATCTAATTTGAGTTAATATTTTCACAGACTGAAGAGCTGTTCCACATTCCAGGTTAGCTCAGATGTTTTGAAAGTGTGAGGAGCAAGCCAGAACCACTTCAAATCTTTGTTAAATATGTATGTGTTTTCTTGACATCAGCAGCAGAACAATAACTGTACATCTGAAACATTAAAGACATTTCCTCTTTAGCCTATTAAGGAGTTATCCCTCCCCTGGAATGGTGCCTTGAGTATGACATTCTCCCGCTCCCTCACCCCAAACAGAATCAAGGTTAGACTTTTCTGCACTATTGTGCTAACTTCAGTTAAAATCTGTCACTTGTGCTCAGTTACCAGTCTGTTACATTTCCTAATGAACTGTGTCTGATCTTCAGACATTTCCTGGCTATTTACAAGAAGGGTGCAGCTCAGACTCAGTGGTGGCTTCATGGTGATCCGTAGTATGCGAAGCTTTCTGCAAAGCATACAATCTAGAATCTTCGTTTTATTGTTATTAAAATCAGTGGCCCAATTCCTCCCCTCTGAGCAAGGCTGCTCAAACAGGAATTCATTCCATCAAAGACAATAGCAGTGATCATAACAGAACTGAGAATGGATAAATCAGGTCCTGACTTTCTCTATAAGCTGGGGTTACTAATAAACTATTTTCTGTTATTTTTAGTTTACTTAACTCGCACAAATTACAATAGCCATATAAGTTTATGCTGAATGAAAAAAATGCCAACAGCACAGAATGGATGTGAATATTTCCCTTCCCAACCTCCAGCCCCATTGCCCAGAAATAAGCACTATTAATAGTAACTCATGTGTTCTCCTAGAAATTTTCAGAGGGAACAGAAAAAAAATATTTTTTTATGTGTCCCAATTTCTTTCTTTCTTTCTTTCTTTTTTTATTTTATTTTATTTTTTTATTTCCAGAGTTCGCAGTACTTTATGTCACCACTAAATATTTGCCAGGCCAGTCCCATACATATTTTAAACTCTCCCAAATGAATTAGACAGACAATTAGCGAAAATAATCTCTTTAGATTAGTGGCAGACATTGAATAACATTTTCTCCAGCCTTCAGTGCTTCTATGTTTGTCTGCTTTTAATCCAAGTTCCCAAGTTCCTTTTGAATTTTGTAGCTCTTTTTCTGCAATTACCAAAAGGGCTTCATTTGGTGAAACTAAGTGGAGCCTTAAACTAACATTGATCTTGCAAATCCTTGGAGACTGTGTGGAAGGAACTGGGACATTCATTAGCCGACACACAGACCTGAGTGTTGTGGTCCAATATCCTTGACTATCTGGCTGCTTCCAAATGCTTTAGCCTCGAGATTCCCTTGAAATCCTAAAGCAGGAATGTATTCCTCTCCTAAGCTATCTTACTGGCTGGTTTCCTGTTCTCCCTGGACCTCCCTTTAACCTTTGTGTTTCTTAAACACATACCAGAACCGCCCTACCTATCTAGGTCCCCCCCGCCCTTCTTCCTGGGCTCTCTGCGGGCTCATCCTGGCTGCCTCCAGTCTACTTTCAGGGAAACTCATCAGCTTCCCCCAAGCCATGAAGGGCCTCCCACCAGGTGACAGACCCCTACCTTACTTTCACTCTCTGGTTCTCTAGCCACTTGGAATCAGAGCTCCTCCTGAGTCATCTCCACAAGCCTCTGGGTCCCTCCCTGTGACTTTGTTGTCAGTAACATGCCCCACCTGGCTTAGCCTGAGGCCTTCAGCATGTATTCAGTATTATCGTGGAAATAAAATATATGGAAGAAAGTTTCTCTTTTCTTAAATTCATGCCAGCCCAGGATTTTAAACTCCTGGTATGACCTCATTAAAAGAAATGAAACAGAGTAACTTGCAGAGAGAGGCAGGAATAAAAGCCACAGCATGAGAGAGGGCAGACCGGGAGAGCAAATGGACTTTATTATTAGCCTCCATCACTCCTCCTGACCCTGTTTTGCTCAGGACAACTCTCAGGTCCTTAGCAGCAGCCAAACCCCCAGGATGGGAAGGGGACTTGGTTGGTCTGTCCTGAATCCCATGCCCTCTGCCAGCAGCTGATTCAGGGATGGGTGAGCCAGCCAAGGAGAGAGGGGAGGTTTCCTGGGGCATCTGACAAAGTCTCCTCGCAAAGCGATTTCTACTCCGCAGACAGTATTTTGTCTTCGGGCAAAGAAGCTGCACTGGAGAAAAGCACACTGTACTTTTTCAATGCCCTATGGTTTCTTTGAATTTCTATAACTTATTTGTTTTGGCTTGTTTTGTTGTTGTTTCCCTTTATGGAGTGAAGACTCGGATTGTGTGGTTTCTGTTTTTCTTTCTTTCAGGTTACACTTCTAGGGCCCAGCTAAATGTATAAATATATTAGTATCAAGAACAGCAATTGCATTCAAGGCTCTGGGCTAAACATGGGGTTATGGTAAGAGGTATAATAAAGGTGAATAACATGGCGTTAGACTTATAATGTTCTGATTCTGAATCTATCTCCACAGAATTGTGGAGAAAGAGAAATTAATGTAGTTCTAACTGGCAGTAGTATCCTTGAGTAGAGGTGACATTTGACCTGAATCTTGAAGCTTTTTTTTTTAAGTAAAGGAACTTCACACATAACAGTATAGAAAAATATATAACAAGCACCCATATACTCACCAAACTATTTTTTTTTAATACATTTTATTGATTTTTTACAGAGAAGAAGGGAGAGGGTTAGAGAGTTAGAAACATGGATATGAGAGAGAAACATCGATCAGCTGCCTCCTGCACACATCCTACTGGGGATGTGCCTGCAACCAAGGTACATGCCCTTGAGTGGAATCGAACCTGGGACCCTTCAGTCCACAGACTGAGGTTTTATCCACTGAGCCAAAGCAGTCAGGGCTCACCAAACTATTTTTATAAATACTAACATGTAGTCATTTTCTCTTTGGATCTAGTATTTAAATTAAACTTTTTATTTTGAGATAAGTGAAGATTCACATTCAGAAGTAGTAGAGTGATCTCTAGTTTCCTGCCCCCCCCCCCCCGACTTGTAGAAGTATAATGCAACATCACAAACAGGATATTGACATTGTTTTACATAGAACATTTCTATCACCCCAAGGACTCGTCATGGTGCCCTATTGCCAGCACACTAACACCTTTCCCACTGTGACCCTCTCCTCAACACCCGGAAACCATTAATCTGTTCTCTGTTTCTATACTTTTATCATTTCTTGGACATTATGTAAATGGAAATAGATAGTATACAACCATTGGGATTTGCATACTTTTCTAGAGATGCATCCAAGCTGTTGTGTTAAGTATTAGTAAATCATTTCTTTTTATTGCTGAGTAATAGTCATAGACAGATGCACTTCAGTTTGCTTGGCCAGTCATCCATTGCATCTGGATTATTCCAGTTTGGGGCTATCATTAATAAACATTATTATTACTGCCAAAGATATTCACATATAGGTTTCTGTGAGAACGTAAGTCTTTATGACCTTGGAATAAATGTCCAGGACTTTGATTACTAGGTGATAGGAGTTACATGTTTAATTCTTTAAGAAACTGCCAAGCATTTTTCCAGAGACTTTATACCATATTAGATTTCCACCAGTAGTGGATGAGTGGTCTAGTTTCTCTGCATCCTCGCCAGCATTTTGGGTCATCACTATTTCTTAGTCCATTCTAATAGATGTTTAATGATATCTCATTATGTTTTCATTTGCATTCCACTAAGGATTAATGGTATTGAACATCTTTTTATTTATTTATTTATTTTTTAAAGATATTTTTTCCCATTGATTTTTAGAGAGAGTGGAAGAGAGAGGGAAAGACAGAGAGAAATATCAATGTGAGAGAAACATATCAATCAGTTGCCTCCTACAGGAGAGGAG